>PVJL010005466.1:0-108190 GCA_004026885.1 Lyroderma lyra
AGAAGCACATTTTAATTCATTTTTGATAACAAAACATTTACATAATTAGTGGTAAAATGGACACAAATTATGTAATCGTAATTACAATTACAAAGATAAATAAAAGACCTTTTATTTTGATATGTAAC
The DNA here is from genome assembly GCA_004026885.1 of Lyroderma lyra. Classification (NCBI taxonomy): domain Eukaryota; kingdom Metazoa; phylum Chordata; class Mammalia; order Chiroptera; family Megadermatidae; genus Lyroderma; species Lyroderma lyra. The sequence continues at coordinate 129 of PVJL010005466.1, forward strand.
TCTTAATAAGAGGGGAATTAGTTATGGGCTGGTTGACTCTCTCTGACCTAATTCTAGAAATCCTGCAGAAGCCACAGGAAAGTGTATGGGTCTATAAATCTCTGAGGAAGGCATGGGTAAGGGCAGTGGAAAGCAAGTGACATTGTGGCCTCCCCCAGGAGCAGAATCCCAGAATGGCAACACACCGCGTGGTGTACCGGCACTGGGGATGACAAGACAGACATGCTCACGTAAGCACTGAATGGAGCAAGGCTTCATTCACGTAGGGAATAAATGGAGCAAGATCAGCTTCTGGAGAGAGTGCTGGTCCCCTCTGGCCAGCAAGTTTCATCCCAAAGCCATGACATAGAGCTGGTTGACCAGCACTCTTCTTGTACGGCAGGTGAAGGACCATGCTGTCTCACTGCCACACACAGATAGGGCAGTGGGGTGGCCCAGTGTCATATGACACACGCACTTAGAGTAGTGAGTACACAGCAAGCCCTGAACAGAGAACCTAGTCCCAAACAACATGATAGGCACAGCACTCACCTCCCCGTAAGCAGAGGTTCCCCTCTGCACCCCTCAGCTCTGGAAACGGACGTGCACACCGATCTACGTAGGCCGCAGCGTGCTTACACCTGCAGTGCACGCTCCCTGCTCTCCACCTGTGGATAGAGGAACAAACAGATGGGCAGTAAGGCATTGACATTTGAATATGAACAATGGGTACACAGATGCTCAATGCAAAGCTCTCACAGCTTTTCTGTGTGTTTGAGATTCTTTAGCATGAAATGCTGAGTGAGCAAAGTCGGAAAGAGAATTCATTTTGTACCAGAGTTTTATTTGTGTATTTTAAAAACATACACGCCCAAACCAGCATTGCATGTTATGCTGCAGTGTTCGAGGTGCGTGTGAAACAAGTCGGAGCTGAGGTTTATTTTAGGGATAGGAACAATAGTGACAGGCGATGAGAAAGGGAAAACACTGTGAATTTATTTATAAAGATTCATGGCCAAGGGCAATAAACTGAAGGGTGTGATTAGATAAACTCTCTGCACCTGAGGTCCAGAATAGCAAATATTATTTTGAAAACCAGTGAAGGATAACGTTGTATAAGGTAATCATCCCATTCCCCTTCCATATAACCACCACACAAGTGAGAAAGGATGGTTGGTCCACGTTAAGCTGGGTTAAAAAGTCTGACTCTATTTCGTCTGTAACTACACATTCCAGGAACCAGAGATCTCCATGGCGGTTCAATTTGGGTTCTATGTGAAAACAGTTAAATCTTTAGGCAAGCTCTGTATTAAATACTATTACAAAAATAAATATGGTTCTCCTGATGAAGTTAGAATACTGATATTTAGTCCTGGCATTGCTGTGTGACTTTCGTGCAATCATTTTGACATCTGGTTCTTCATATCCCCATCTATAAAATGGGATTATTAGGATTAAATACTTTCCTTAAATTCTTTATTCTAGTCGCATCATTTTCTAGGAAGTAAGTGCAAATGTTTGTACATCAGGCCATTTCTAATTCCAATTCTGCAACATGCTGATGTTGTAACTATGGGCAAATTACTCAATTTCACACAGCCTAAGTCCTCATCTGTGAAATGGAACAAAAAGCATTCAGGCTAGGATGGTTGTGAGGATGAAATAATTACCTAGCTGAAGCACTTAGTAGTAGATTAATCATATGATTTACTTTCAATAAATGTTTCTGCGCATGAAAACTTCAATCTAGTTTTTCTCTGTGAATAGTTTTCCCAGATCATCAAAAACTCACATTAGCCTTTTACCTTATATCTGATTTGAACATGCCTTGGAGAAATCAATAAACACTCGGTATCAGCAGTTCATTAGATAGAATTCTTTGCCTGCTTAATATAAGTGAGACCCTTGTTCTGATTCACCTGACAGATTCTGAACTCCCAAAGAGAAGCTCGTTAGACATGCAGCCAACTGGAGCCCTTTTTAGTTCCAACTGCAAATGTATCAACCAAACAAGCATTTGTTTAACAAGGAGCTCAAAGCATTTGTTAGAAGTCACTGTCGCCCGGAGTCCTGGAACAATCTTTCTGCCAAAACTAACTCATTCTGTCCCAAACTCCTGCTCCAATCCTCCCACACTTCCTTCTCTCTTAATTTTTTTTCTTTAACATTTTTCTTAATTTAGTTTTAAAATGCAGGAACCGTTTTATTAATGGTGAGCTTTACTTCTTTTTTTTTTCCCTCCTGGTGTTGGGAGAGTGCTGACTGGAAATTGACAGCTGGGCAGTGAAAGCCAAGACTTTTTTTGTTATATTTTGGGCCCTATTATTAAGGGCTAAGTCAGCTTTAGTCTATCACTCATCCTCAGTGGGTTTAACCATCTCTACCCTCATCTCTGAAGAGCAGACCCATCACTATCATGCTCTGAAAACAGAGATTTTGTTTCCCGCCTGACACTTGGGTGCAGAACACCAGGGTTGTGTTTGTGGGTATCCACGCTTGCTGCACTTGTAGCACTGCAAGTACCAACTGATAAAGGTGCAACGCTCTGTGGTCTGATACAATTTACTCTCTGTTTTTGACACCTAAGCTCTGCTTGCCAATTTATAAGCCTGTTTACATGCTGTCCAGACATGGGGTTGAGCAATTATTCCATCAGCCACTGTGAATTCTGTGACACAGTTGCTGTCTATGTGATTTGATTATGGGGTGGCCTAAGGCCACATACATGCGCTTCTTAACAAAGAACAATTAGGGAAAGAGGGTTTGAGCATGAATGGTGTGATTTTAAGGATCTAGGGTAGCCCTTCTGTCCTTTCCTTCTCCCTTAGGACAACTCTCTAAATGCTAATAACTCCAAATCAGTTTAACAAGTAGAAGAAAGTATTGTATTGCATGGCAAGAGGTTACCATTTAAAGGGAAATGCCCATGAGTCCACCAAGACCATAGGTCTAAATTAATTCTTATACTGGATTGGATAGTGTCATCTCCCATCCCTTCATCAAATTATATCCTCCCTGGGACCTTAGAATGTAACTTTATTTGGGCATAGATTCATTGCAGATATAATTAGTTAAGTAAGATGAAATCATACTGGAATAGGGTAGGCTGGTGTCTGTTTAGGAAGAGGAGGATCACAGAGGCAGACAGAACATCATGTGACAAGAGAGGTGGAGAGTGGAGTGATGCATCCGTAAGGCAAGGAGCACAGCACATTACTAGCGACACCAGAAGCTAAGAGAAAGGCAGGGACCACACTCTCCCCTCAAGCTTTCAGTGAGAGAAGAACCCTGCTGGAACCTTGATTTAGGACTTGTAGCTTCCAGAATTCTGAGACAATACATTTATGTCATTTCAAGACATCCATTGTGGTAATTTGTTATGGCAGCCCCAGGATGCTAATACAGTTCTACTGTGTATTAGAATTTTGATAGCTTAAGGGCACCAAACTTAGGGTGAAGGAGAATAGAGAAAGGATGGCCGAAGTGAAAGATCAACCTTTATCTCTCTATTTAATCTCTACCAAAAGCTTCAGTACTGAAGGGATTCTAAGTGTGAATGGTAAGAATAAAATTTGTTTTCCTTTTCCCTTCATTTCTATCATCTCCGCTTTTTTTCCATTCTCATGTGAACTCCACAGCCTTCATCACGTACTGTGGAGGTCATGATATGCCATGTTTTAAAAACTAAGCTATCAAATATAAATATCCCTATGGTCTCATTGATTAGTAAATAATCTCATCCCAAACTCCCCCCGCCTAACCATCCATGATTCTCAGCTAGACAGTAACAAAGTAGCAGAAAACAGCCAACTAGAACAAGAAAAAGAAAAAAGAATTTTAAAAATGAGGATAGTTTAAGGGACTTCTGGGACAACATCAAGTGTAACAACATTTGCATCACCAGGGTACCAGAACAGAAAGAGAGATTTGAATAATGACTAAAAACTTTCCTGACCTGGGGAAGGAAATAGACATACAAGCCCAGAAAGTACAGAAATCCCCAAACAAGATGAACCCAAACAGGCCCACAGCAAGACACATTATAATTTAATTGGCAAGTTTAAAACAAAGAGAGAATCCTAAAAGCAGCAAAATAAAGGTAAGTAAGTACTCACCAGGAATCTCCCATAAGATTGTCAGCTGATTTCTCAACAGAAACTTTACAGGAAGAAAGGAATCGGCAGGAAGTATTCAAGTGATGAAAAGGACCTGCAGCCATGACCACTCTACTCAGTGAGGCCATCATTTAAAATTCAAAGAAGATAAAGTGTTTCCCAGCAAAAAAAAGCTAAAGGAGTTCATCACTACTAAACCAACATCACAAGTACTGTGAAAGGGACTTCTTTAAGGATAAGGGAGAAAGAAAAGAACCTAAAGATGAGCAATAAATGGCAAGAACTGTTTCAATAATCATTTTACCTATAAATGAATTAAATGTTCCAATCAACAGAAATAGGGTAGCTGAATCACTTACATATGAAATCTGAAGAACAAAATAAACAACACAGAAACTAACTCATAGATACAGAGAACATTTTAATGGTTGCCGGATGGGAGGGGGTGTTTGGGAGGTGTATGAAAAAGGTTCAGGGATTAAGAACTACAAATTGGTGGTTACCAAACAGTCATGGGGATGCTAAGTAAAGCCTAAGGAATATACTCAATGACTGACTATGTATAGTGCCAGATGCATACTAGACTAGTCAGGGGGATCATTTTTTAAATTGTTTAAATGTCTAATCACTGTGCCAGACACCTGAAATTAATGTAAAATAATATTGAATGTCAACTATAACTGAAAAATTAAAAAGAGGGGAAGGGGTGAAGGGGACTAAGAGGTTCAGGTTTCCAGGTATAAAACAAACAAGTCCTGGGGATGTAATGTACAGCACAGGGCATACAGTCAATAGCATAGTGATAGTGTGGTACGGAGTTGGATGGTTGCTGGACTTACGGTAGTCACTACTTTAGGTATGTAAATGTTGAATAACTATGATGTGTACCTGAAACTAATATAACATTGTATTTAGTTATATTTTAGTAAAAATCTTTAAAATTAAAAAAAATAATACGTTTTTAGCTTCAAAAAGACTTTTTTGGGACTGTAGTGGAACAACTTAAATTGTTTTTGTTTTGTCATTTTCTTTTTTATTACAGTCATTTTTGTTGTCATCTACCTCCTTCAATGGTTTATTTTTTTTTTTCCACCAAGATCAGGTTCTTCAATTTTGCTGACTTATCATCTCACTGGTTACTGAATTTCCTTAGCAACATTTAGATTGTTCTTTTGCTCTCTCCTTGGTGCTCAGCCATAGTTGCTCTATTTTGAGAGAAAAGAGATGGCCCGGGGACAAGCAACAGACAGCTTTGAGTTTCCAAGTCTCTCCTGAAAGACTGGGGGTGGGGTAGGCGGGGGTTTGCTTGTTTCTCAACTCCAGACCACAGCACTCTCCACCTCATTCTGCCGATGATTTTCCCCACACCTTCTGGGGCCTGGGGATCACTGGCTCCTTCTTCCATGGGGTGGTCATTTCTTTCCTATAGGAATTCACGAATCTCAACATGTCAAGCTCTTTCTGGTATCCACCCTCTTATTTTTGCTTCAAGGTCCTCTGGCAATAGTCCTGAAATTGCCTTTCTCCACAGAGTGGCACAGTCCTGCCTTAACTCTCTGGCATAGACACTAGCTGGTTCCACGCTCTTGTTCATGAACTCTAAGCCCTGTGTGCCCACCATTCCAGTACCTGCTTGGCTCAGGAGAGAAAACTGGTGGTTGGATGGGCCTTGGGAAGGGGTTAAGTGCTTCTCTTTTTAGAATTCATACTGATTTTTTTGTAAGAAATGTGTCTGGCACTTAAAGCAATTTAATTTACCACTTCTAATATACTTTCTTCTGTAACAAATTAATTATTAGTACAAATAGATTTATTTCCTTACACTACAAGGTTGGCTTTCTGAAGGTAAGAACAATTTTATTCTCCAACTGTATTTATCATAGTCAAGCAAACACTGCCAATGTAATTCAGATGTTTAACAAATACCTTTTGATTTGATAAAATTATGAAAGCATTCAGAAAAGTCATACATCCTAACTTTAAGAGTGATTTTAAAGAGGATTGTTACTTCTGTATTGTTCGAATGTTTTACAATGAGCATGTTTCACATACTTAAAAGAAATAGTAAAAGTTATGACCAAAGTCTTTCAAGTAAAATTCATTGGGTTCTTGTGTATTCAACTTTCTAGATCTTCAGTTAAACTGCAAATGTGTAGAGTGAAGGAAGAAAAGAGGAAAGAAGAAAAAAAAAAGAAGGCAGGCAGGCAGAGAGGGAGGGCGGGAAACTAAAAAGCCACAGGATAAATTAATTTTTCCTGATTTGGTTTATGACATAACCACAAAAGAAAACTTCAATTTTGTAATAACTGTATGATCTGGTTACAGAGGAATATTTAAATGAGATGTCTTATAATTTAATTATCTGGACAGTTGCTGAAAAATCATTTTATTTGTCCTCATGGAAATATTAGTCCAATATGCATCTATAATATGTCCATAAAGTGAGACAAAGGTCTTTCTGAAGCAAGTCTAATAGGTGTCTCGAGTAATTAGTCACCATCTCTAATTGACTGTCTCTTAATTTTGTGATAGTTTTATTATTCAAGAGCTGAATATGTTATCAGCTATGTATAGTAGACCAGTTTAACCATTACATGTCCTAGTTATGTATCATCAGTTTGAAGAGACAGTGTCCAGTATTGAAAAAGAAGTCCAAAATAAGGAATTTGGATAGGATTGAAATACCTTGAGATTCTTTGTTGTTGGAGTTGTAATTTCTGCATTTTGCTGATGGTTAAACACAAAGATTTTTAAGGGAAGGAGGTGTAGTCTTTCACTTAATGAATCTGTCAGAGCATGTAGGTGCTTGCGGTAGGGACCTTGGATAAAGATAGCTAGCTATTTGTCTCTTTATATTAGAGTAGTGGAGACAAGTGGATGTGTTTTCTTTTCCTCGGTTGATTCTTGAGTGTTTGGCTGTACTTTCTAAACATGAACAGACGGTATTCACAAGACTTTGAGGTTTGGTATTAAATGGTGTCTAGAAGGCATTATTCCTATCCAAGCTAGATCTTATCCAAGACTCCATCGGGGGAAATCGTAAAATGTTTATTTTTCCATGCTTGTAAGAGTGAAAATACCACAGCAATTATGCCTTCCTCTAATGTCTCTGTAACATTTAGTCTGATCTCTCAGAATGAAGAAGGTGTAAGAACAATGAAGACATAAAGTTTTGTCTTATTTCAATTATACCGGTGACACTTAGTTGGCTAGAGATTACATTTTACAAACAGTTTTATCTACTTGGCATTATATCATCTTTTCATAGTTATTTTTACTAAAGTTTAAAACACTAACATTTTTTATTAAGATGATCTTTACATTGTAATTTAGAAATTAGCTGAGAAATCTCAAGAGCCCTGGGTCTTACATACTTCACTGTACTTAACTGTAAATTTGTTGGCATTTACCATTAATACAGATATTAATGAGCACCAAGTGATATATATGTTACTATTTGAGGTGTGTATGTGTGTGTTTTAGTAATATCTATGTTTCTGTGGGTGCGGGTGAGGCAACAGGTAATACATGGTTGGGGCTGAAAGAGATGGGCAAATCATGGTGAACTTCGGAGGTCATCAGAGCATGTGACCACTGAATGACCTTTGAGCTAAAGTCTGCACAGTCGGAGGTTCCTTATTTCCTCTCCTGTCCTTGGAATGTATGTTCCATTCGCATAGTGGGAACCATTTTCAGGGAAGCAGGCTTAAAACGAGGTGTTGTTGAGATCTTTTGGATAATGATGAATACTTGACTGAACCCAAGTATGGTTTCTATATACATTTTTAAGATTCTGACAGATGGGCGAGATCTCCATGACTTGTGGCACCTCAGAAAAGCCCTGTAAGTTCCCTTGCATGTTGAAACTGCTCCCCACCAATCTCTAGTGGTCTGCCTCTTTCTTCTGTGTCTCCTTACCATCCAATTTGCAAACCAAAAGTGATGTAGTTAAATTTGGTTCATACTTTTATGTTCATCAGAAATTATGCCTCTCATATTAACAATTAGCAATTGCCGTTTTGCATATAAAATGGACCATCAACAATTGGCTAACAACTACAACAATTTTAATTTAATTAAGAAGTCATGAACTGATTTAGCATGCAGATGTCCAGAGAAAAACAACTTGAAAGATTTTCTCTTAGATATTTATTTTAGATGATCCCATGAGATCTAGCTATTCAATATTCCGTTTATTAACAAACAGCATGTTTGAAATCCTTGACCTAAAACTAGAGTCTACAGAATTAATGGAGGTTTGCAAAATCCAGGACAAAATTAGTCCTGCCATTTTCTGATAGTGGGAGGGACAGTGTTGACTAGCTGGGATCTCGAAAACCTCTACTATAAAGCGAGTAGTAAACTTTTCAAAATGTCAAAATATAAGAAAAATTAAATATAATCAAAAGGGTTACATTTTAGGCAGATTGTTGTTTCTTAGGTTGTGCCAGAAATGCACAAATAGACTATGGTGATACCAGTTAGCTCCTTCTCTTCAGAAGCCCTGATAACTGGTTATGTCACACTTTTTGATAATAAAAGTAAATAAATAATATTTTATTAGGATTTTTCATAGATAAAAATCTCTCTATATATGGGGTCCATAGGAGGAAAATTGCCAAAACTAATTGTGAACATATAATCTAGACCGTCTCTGCAACATTTCCAATATGCAGACAGGTAATAAAATTTACTAATAGCTATTTTCTGTACTATCATAAAGATAAAAATAATAAACTGGAGTTAAAATAGATTGACATAGAATATAGTAAAATAAAACAAAACATAGAAGCTTTATTTTGGTTTCCTCTTGGTCCTTGGGGTGTCCTTTATCCGTTCTGACCATACTGCCACCAAGACTTAAACTCTGGAATGTAAGGCAGAGATAAGCAGGGAATTGCTGCCTGTGGAGACGTGCAAAAAGGGAGAGGAGAGCTCTTGTGTTGTTGCAAGAGGCTTCAGCGTAATTTCCTTCTGCTGGTGACAGCATCTCTCTCTCTCTCTCTCTCTCTCTCTCTCTCTCTCTCTCTCTCTCCTTCCTTCTCTCCCTCCCTCCTTCCCTCCTTCTCTCCCTCCCTCCTTCCCTCCTTCCCTCCTTCCCTATCCCTCCTTCCCTATCCCTCCCTTCCTCCTCATTTCATTAACCTAGAATCCTAAAAAATTTATGACTTTATTTTTACATCAAACTTAGAATAATATGAGGAGTCTGATTTTAATGTTGGCAGTCTTCCCATAGAAACCTTGTAGATACTTAAATGGCCTCGTAAAAATCTAGATAGGGGAATTATAAATAGCTCCGAGATTGTCTCCTGTTCCCTTTATCATTCTTTTTAGCAATATCCCCACCCATTCTCATCATTATCTTTCAAGGCCTAGAAAAATCCTTCCTCCCCTGGGGAGTATTGAATTCACTTCTCTAAGCTAAAAGTAACTCCAGTTATCTCAAAGTGACTGGAAGTATTTTAAAAACATTTATCTCTGATGCTTTTTCAAAATTTATTGTTATATATGTGCTTGCCTTTTCCTATCTTTTGGTTCTACCCCATTACTTGTCATAGTTTAACTCTTGGTTCATAGGACCGTTTTCCTCCCCTGAGTGTGATTTTCTTGAGAGAGAGGTGAAGGGAAGGATTAAGACACAGCAATGTTTGTTTACACGAAGTGGTGAAAGCTATAGAGAAGACACTCCATAGATATTTGATGACTGTCTAAAAGAAATGAAGACATTGAATCAAGGTGGTAGGACCATCAGGAAATAGAACTGGCCGTATTGTCATTTTGTGAGCGTCTACTCTGCGCATGATCTTGTACTAGAAGTTAGAGCAATATAAATACAGAGATAGTTCTCTGATGGTATTTTTATATAAATATCAGAATATATTAAGGAAAGGATGAAAAATGTCATACATATTAAAATTTTATTTCATTTAATATTTGTATGAATTTGAGTGACTTCATCTCACTCATGAGTGTAGGCCCATGTCTTTTTATCTTCTAAAAATAAAAATGTAGCAGAACTAGTGGTGGGGGCTAAATAATGTCAAAAATCCTGTCTAGCCTGTCCAATGAAAATCACTAACAACATGATTTTTTGTAACTAAAGAAGAACAAGCAATTATTTATGCAGAGAAGAATTGTAATGAACATAAATACAGATATTTTTATGTTCTTCTAAACTTTCATTTTGAAATAAGTCAAAACTTACAAAAAAGGTCCTAAAACATTATATCCTTCACTTATATTCCCCAAGTGTTAAGAATTTATCACATTCTCCTTCTCTCTCTCTCTCTCTCTGTCTCTCATTCTCAGCCTACCCCCCACTATTTTTTTTGTTGTTGTTGTTTGTTGTTAAAAGTGCTTTATGCTGAATTGTACTTTATGGTAATAGGAAAACGTTACGGTCCAGGAACCAATCCACAATCACATGTGGCATTTAGTTGTCATATCTCCTTAATCTACTTTACTTTAGAAGTGTGTTTCTGTCATTCTTTGTTTTTAAAGGTCTTGACAATTTTAAAGAGCACGGGCCAGTTACTGTATACAACATCCCTCAGTTTGATCTGTCTGATATTTGCTCAGAATTTTATTTAGGCTACACTCTTTGGGGACAGGAAAACCAGAGAAGAAATGCTGTATCCTTCTTACTGTATCAGATCAGGAGGCACATGGCTTCCATGTGTTCTATTATATCTATGATTAATTTTCATCACTTGATTAAGGTATTGTGTGCCAGGCTTCTCCATTGTAAAGTTTCTCTTTTTGGCTTTGCAATTAATGAATAAATACGGGTGGGGAGATATTTTGATATAACATAGAAGCATTTTATTTCTCATCATACTTTCGCTGTCCATTTATATGTATTACTCAGATCGCATAGGTATATGGACATGGATGAGTTTTTCTAGATAATGAGAATACTTCTACAATCAGAAAATGAAAATAGTATTGATTAACTCCTTCTATAGCTTTAGAAGGTCGGGAGTCCTATCGATAATCCTGGTGTGACTACTACAATAGGCTAAGGAATATTTAAAGGTATAGCTTGTAGTCGCTTAGTAATTTTTCAAATATTTTAGACAGTGTTCCCACCTTCTGTTTCAAAACTATTTTTAAAAATATTGCATTTGTGGAATTATTTACTCATTTAGTTTTGCTTTTTTACTTTGTTTTTGTTACCAAACGGTCTTTTAACTTGTTAATATGAGGATAGGACAAAGCCAATAGTTCTATATAGATACATTCTTTTATCTCATTTTTAAATGGATTTTAATTTAAGAGCACAGGACACAGTCTTATTCTTTTATGTTTATTGCAGACTTTGTAGTGTGCACTCCACTTTGTCTATTTTGACACTAATGTTGACATGTGAAGGTGAAAATCTGTGTATTATTTTGACTTACCGAAAACGTAAAATGAGCTAATGCTTGGTTTGCTGACTGATGGCAATGATTATATTTTTCTTTTTCACTTTAACGTTTTTTGACAATATTTTTCTAATGTTAACTGACAGCTCTGGATTCCCTTAAATACTTTATTAATATGTGACATTGGGGGTAAGTGGAATTATTGTAATGGAGGAGGCACATTGCTTTAATTTATAAGATGCTGTGAATATCAATGATCTAAGTTGTAACGCAAATGATCCTTCAAAAATATGAATAAGTATTATCAAATGAGATTTCATTTAAAAATTAAAAACTAATCTAAATTACCTGAAACCCAGTTATCCGGGAAACTAGATAAAGTCAACCAACTTTTCAGAAAGTGAGTGGCAAATCATTCACGTTTGCAGTGACAAAAAAGTTAAAAAAATTTCATTTTCACCTCTTACATTTGGCATGTCTTCACCCACATTATAACGTAGCTGTTTACTAATAAAAGTAATAATAGTTGGTCTTATTTTAAGGAGTTATTTGAAGAATTAGTGGTAGAAATTAAAAAAAAAATTTAAATGTGAGTATCACAGTTACAATCACATTTTAGGAAATGTGATCTAATATTTCTTGTATTATTTTGGGTTCTCCAGAGAAAGAGAACTGATAGGAAAGATAGATGATACATATATACATACGTAGATTTATGATAAGTAATTGGTTCACATGTTTATGGAGCCTGAGAAGTCCAAGCTTTGCATTAGCCAAGCTGCAGTCCCAGGAAATCCAATGGTGTAGTTACAGTCTGAGAGTGAAGGCAAGACGAGATCAATGTCCCAGTTGGAAGACAGTCAAGTAGAGAAAAAGAATTGTTCTTTACTTAGTCTTTTATTCTATTTAGGCCGTCAACTGACTGAATGAGATCCACTCGTGCTGGGGAGGCTAATCTTTCTAGATTAAAGGGTTCATTTCATTTACACTCTCAAAGACATACTCAGAAATAATGTTTAACCAAATATCTGGGCACCCTTTGCCGCAATCACATTGATACATACCCTCACATTTGTGTTCAAATTTTTTTGGTATTAGAGAGAGAAAATATGTGGGGGCATGTGAAATTTGAAGTTCATTCAGTATCAAGATGGAAATATCTTACAGGCTTTCCGAAAGAAAATTCACAGCTTGAAAGAGAATTGTTGCTTGAAGAAGCTTATAATTGAAGCTTATAATTTGCTGGGCATTTTTTCAGAAGTGGTGGCTGATGTTCTAGATGCATTTAGAATTGTTAAAGGAAACAGTAAAGAAGAGATAAGCTAGTCTAAAGATGGGTCTCTCTGCTTCTTTCCATGGAAGTGCAGGTACAACCCGAGCCTTCTATGAAAACCAGTGAAGTGGGGAAGAGGTTTGATGAGATAGAATCTGGAGTTCCAGGATCACATGATCAGGTGGAGCAGGTGTGCTCCCTGATGCAGAGGGGTGCATGATGGTCCTGAGAACAAGGTCCACAGTCTGATTGGCTATGTAAGAAGATGGCAACATCCTAGACTTCGTGGTATAGTCCTACATTTTCTAACATTACATGATGACTAAGCTTTCAGAGGTCTTTCCCTACATCCTTGTGTTAAAATGGGCTAATAGGTATTTTTAAAAGTTAACTTACACAAAATAGATTTGAAAAAAGGTAAATGTTATCAATATAGCAATCCATAATGGTAACTAACAAGTAAATACAAATGACTCTTGTAATATGCAAAAAAACCAGTCTCTGATAATCAAGACTGGGAGAAATAAGGAAATGTTTTTGCATTTCAATGTTTATTTAATTAAGGCTACATTGATTTTATAGCTAAACAAAATCACTTTAATAACTATGTCCAAATGACCAAAAAAATAAGGAAAAGTTTTATACATTAAAAAAAATAGAAAACAAACAAACAAATACCTGAAAGAGGAAAGTCAGATTCATTCCATGTTTTTGCATGAAAGAAACATGTATTCTTTTTAATAGAATCCAAAATAATACACACATGTATATATATTTTTTCATAAGAATGCTTGTAATAACGTTCTTGGGAAAGAGATAAGGTTAATGTAGCTGTGTCCTCTGATTTCTCTTGTATGTCTTATTAGTTTTTCTTCTGGTGTATTTTTGGACAAATACAAAAATATAGAAATTATATGTGTTGATTATTGGAGAGAAAATCCATAAGCAAATTCCTGCATTCAAGTTCTGAGGTTATATGCTTATGGTAATAATGGTGCTACACTATAAGTAATGAATTGGCCTACACATTTACCTATGATCAAGTCAATAGGAATCTATTTTTTATAAAATTTTTTTTACTTGTTTCAGAGATAACCACACGTATTTTTTTAGTGACCTTCAATTAAAAGTCACTCTTCCATAATTCCCTCCAGAATGTGTTCTTTATAAAATTATTTCTAACTAGATTGGTGCTGCAGAGAAAAATAAGTTTATAGGATAAATTTCTGAAAATAAAAAGAAAAATATGAAAAGAGCCACGGGCATAATTAATTATGGTCAATTATGCTTAATTTATACTTAACACCAGGATTTTTCCTAAAGGATATTTAAAGATTGCCTAAGCAAAATGACATAATTATAGCCTTTGATTTCATACGTGCTTCAGAGAGAAGTAAAATGATAATAATAATAATAATAGTACTTTTTGCCAAATTATAGAAGTATCAACAATTTATATTTTTGTTCTCTCAGACTGAGGTAAAATTCTACAGCATGTAACTCTCAGTTTCTGACAGCACACACAATTGCCAAGCTTCATGGAGACTCATAAAAAGAGAAATGGAGGATGTATGGAATGGAGACAGGGAGAGCATGTCAAATACCCCAAAATCTCCAATGATTTCCTGTGTCTGGCACCAAATAAAGGTGTTACTCTGAGGGGGTTGTTTGTTTATTTTTGTCCAGGCTTACTGTATTTGTTTTTTCCTTAAACAGGCTATCAGGATGTGTCTCAAAATACAAGGTCTGGCAGAAATAACGCCCTTTTTAAATGTAGTTAAAATAGTTATGTTAAAAAATTACGTACTTCTGATTTTGTAATAACAATTTTGGTGTAGATTACTAGCTCCTAAAAAAAGGTGTTACTTCTGCCAGACCCTGTATATTCTTTCAATGGTTAAAAAACAAAACAAAACTCATTTAAACTACAAAATGTATCAGGTTTTTTTAAAGAGTAAGATTTATTGCATCACGCCCGATTCATCAGAGGTGATTTCTATGGTGCTGCACAGATTGTAGAGATGTTCACATACGTAACTTCATTGAAGCCTCACTGACATCTTGGGAGGTGGGCAAGACAGACATTGTTCTCGGGTTTTAGTCCAGAAACTGAGACTTGGATAAAATAATGACAATGACCCCACAGTCAATATGTAATAAAAGGGGCAGAAACTGAGAACTGCAACTTCCTTGGTGTAAGGAAACAGTGCTAAAGAAATGGTCATGTGTCCCTGCCTAGTGAGCAGTTCTTAGAAGTGCAGTTTCGTGGCCGTTTTTTAAAAGTGGGAAGATTTAGTGGAGGCACCATGGCTTATCGTAGTTAATCTGGTTTGTTCATCCATTAAAATTGCTGAAGGCAGAAGAGATAAAGGCTTGAAATGTAAAATAGAAACTGGGCAGAAATACAAGCCCAGAACATGGAGAAAGCTGAATGGCCAACAGCCAACCAGAGCTGCCAACTCAGCATCTCCTGTGAGTGGAAGTATGTAGAGAAGGCTGCTTGCAACCTGTGCAGGTATTGCACCGCGGAGAGTCCTAATATCCAGGGGTTTCTCAGAATGCCTGTCCCCTGAGATTTTAATATCACCTGAAGGAAGGGTCGAACCATTTTTATGGAGAAGGAAACATCTGACCACGTATCTCAAAAAAAAAAAAAAAATAGGTAAATAGAAATATAAAAGCAAGTGAAAAAGCTGAGAGGCTTAAAATCTTAATGAAGACACAGATAAGAAAGGTCAAGAATGATTTTGCTAAATTCTTCGCCATGTGATATTTATGAAATTTCTGTCACATCGGTCTCCTGCTGTGTAACTTCCTAAAGAAAATGAGTATTTCATAGCAGATAAAAACCAGTAATATATCTTTAGTAGAAATCAATTATATTATTTCAAGATAGACAACAGGTCCTTAAATATATTTTGGGGGAATTGGTTTCCCCCAAAATAATTAATGAAATTAAACCAGATTTACTAGGAGACTTTTATAATCTTGATTTCTGTTCTCAATATTATTACAATTGCTGTTTTTAATAACAGCACTCAGTATAGAGAAAAATACACATAATTATTCAGTATAATGTTTTTTCTTCTGGAACCAGACAACAGACTAATGAAAAGTAGGAAGAATAAGAATAGAAGATATAGATATAGGTAATGTTATAAGTACAAACAGCACTGTTTTTCAGATTTTAGTATTTTGACTGCCTAAAGTCATTTTAATAATAGAAAATATAGAACTATTCTATAAGTTGCTAATTGTATTTTCATTAAACTACTAAAAATATTTCAAATGAAAATTGTCTAACCTACTATTTTCTTCATCTCAGTTCGCCCAAAATAATGGTGTTGGGAACTGGAAATCTTAAAAACATATTGTTAATTAATTTATATGCAAATTAATTCATTCTGTCTAAGGGTAACAGAACAGACATATTAATGAAATCTGTCACCAACCCCACTCTTTTGCCCTGGAAGCCACTTTTCCTTTTTATATACTGAAAGTGCTTACATTAATTGTTTGAATTAATAACCCTAAAAGATGTAACATTTGTGATTTTTGAGCATTTTTAAACCATGGTTTTCTATGAAATAAGTGATATTCTAAATCTGGCTTCCTTTAAAAACTTCACTAGGGTTAAAATAGTACCTTGTATATGCTTAGTGACTAATAACATCAGCTATAGCTTCTCAGAATTGCACACTACACATATACAAGGTCAGACAGTTAAGTTCACGAACTCATCCTAGAAAAAGTGCTGCATTCTTCATTGCTGAATGTCACTGCAGTCACCTTCGAAGTACTCCCCTTGGGAAGATATGCACCAACACTGGTGCTGAGTCCACCTTTCAAAGCAATTTTGGAACTCTTTTCCTGGAATGGTCATCAGAGCTTGGCAAGATTACGATGCCTTACTGAGTTGTTTGTACAGTGCTGGCAGTGTAAGCAAACTGTGGCAAGTTCACAAACTTAATTGTTAAGTTTTGGGTATGATGACAGCTCTGATGGCCACTCCAGAAAAGAGTTCCAAAATTGCTTTAAAGGGTGGACTAGGCACTGGCATCGGTGCATAGCTTCCCAAGGGGACTATTTTGAAGGTGACCATAGTGATACTCAGCCATGAGGTATGCAGCACTTTTTCTAGGATGAGTTCGTGAAATTAACTGTCCGACCTCGTGTGTGTGTGTGTGTGTGTGTGTGTGTGTGTGTGTGTGATTAAGTACACAAGTCTTTGTTCCACTGATGCAACTGCATCTCTTCATTCAATTCTAATTTATTCATTTTCTTTCTCTTCTCTTCCTTCATCTTCATTTTTTTCTTCTTCTTTATTTAATTGCTTCTTTATTTAATTGAGTAGCAATGAAGGACACGAGCAAAATTAGATTTGAGAAAATCAAAGAGGAAGAAGTATGCTTTGCTTTGGAAGAGTTTGATGTATGCAAATAAATAATTACAATATGATTTGATAAATTCTAAAAAGCTATCTGGGCAATGGAAGATCTGGAGAGAAACATCTATTTCTGTGGATTAGGAAGGTGGCAGAAAGGACCCCCCTCAAGAAATATTGTTTAATATAAATCTTGAAATGCAAATAGATTTCTTTCTTAGGTTTAAAGCGCATGTGCGGGGGGGGGGGGGAGAAATTTCTAGACAGAAGGGAAAAATAGCATGTACAAAATAACCAACGTTTTTAAAAAACATCAGGATTTATTTTGGGAATGGTGATTGATTAGCTGTGGCCTTAGAGTGGCATAGTTTCCCCTCAGGTTGGCACAGACTGTCCTCTCTCCAAGGCACACACATTGAATAACAAAAGAAGACCTGGGGAGTGTCTTAGCTTGGATTGTTAGAACAAATTACCATGGACTGGGTGTCTTACACAAGTGAAATGTATTTCTCACTGTTCTGGAAGTTGGGAATTCTGCTATCTAGGTGCCAAAATGATTGGGTTCTGGTGAGAGCCCTCTTCCTGCTGGGCAGATGGTCATCTTCTTGCTGTGTCCTCATGGCAGAGAGAGAAGTCATCTCCCTGGTGTCTCTTCTTATAAGGGCACTGATCCCAACTTGAGATCTCCACCCTCATAGCTTAATTACGTCCTAAAGGCTCCACCTCCAAAACTCATCACACTGGGGACTAGGGCTTTAACTTACCAATTTTGGAGGGATACGAACATTCAGTCCGTAGCAGGGGTGTACTTGCAGATTCCCACAGGACAGCATGTGCATCACTTTGCATGTGTGCATAAACTATTTCATTGGGTTTTAAATGATGTCTGGACATGACTATTTGGTGTACAAATGATGTAAAGATTAAAATTAGGCAAAATATGTTCTATTTTAAATCTACTGTCTCCTACCCTAGTCAACATCAAAGGTGGATCATTTGCCTTCTGGAGCAAGCATTAGTAAACTCAGGATTCTGGCAGCCAAACCTAGAGTGCTGTCTGTTTTTGTGAATAAAGTTTTATTGAAACATAGTGATTACTATGTATGTATGTATGTATGTATGTATGAATGTATGTATTGCCTGTGGCTAGTTTTGTGTTAAAACACCAGAGCTGAATTATAGAGACAGAGAGTATCTGGCCCATAAAGCCTAAAATGTTCACTATTTGGCCCTTTATAGAAAAAACTTGTAGATACCTGCATTAGGTAATCTGAAGCAATGATTCCATCTCAGATTTTTTTATTTGCCCCAATTCCCTTAATTGGGAAATCAAACAGTGAGAAGTAAAAAATATACGTATGTTGCAAAAATATTTAATTATAAATAATGTCATTCATATGTATAGGTCTCTATATATTCACAGGTATGTATCTACCTAATTACACGCAGACACACACACACACACACACACACAAACACAAACATACACCATCAAGAGCTAAGTCCTTTGAAATGACTAGCTTTTAATGATCTTTTATAGCTCCTTTTTTGATATATAAGAACTCATTATACTCAAATAGGCTTGAATGAATTTGAAAAAGAAAATGTGATATCATTCATCTTCCTTTCCTGTTTCTTCTGCTAAACTTACTTTCTATTAAATTTTTGTCATTCCTCTTTTACTCGGGCACATTCCATTCCTTAATATTATATTGCATTTGTGATTTAGCACTGGAAATACAGTCACTGTAAAGTTTGCTTCTTATCTGCGTTATCTGACACTGCAACTATACATCACTTATCTCTAGCCCGGGCCTCTTCTGTTTGAGAATCACAAAGCATTTGTGAAACATACAATATTGATTGTTATCACAACAGTTATTGATAATTAAGAAGCAGATTAAAAGTCCGTCCTTCCTTCCTTCCTTCCTTCCTTCCTTCCTTCCTTCTTTTTCCCCCTTCCATTAAGTTTAATTTAATGTAGTTGATTGTTGTACTAAAAAATATTCCTGCCAAATATTAGGGCAAAATGAAACAAAAGTATTTGATCCATGTTTTCTGAGTGACCCCACATTGGGCTTTCAGGATACTGTTTCTACAGAATTTATACTCTGAAACTAAATTCAGTTCGAGAGATTTGGCATTGTTGCTATTTATCATGGTGTTAAATGGAGAAGTGGTTTAGGTAGAGGTCTGTGTTGGCCTCTTCATGAAAGAGAACAGATTGGGCATGAACACTGGGGGAACCTAATCTTGAGAAATTGGCTTGAACATTGAGATGCTTTACTGACTCACTGGTTATTAAAGGCATTACAGAAGAGAAAGAACACATTTGTGTGGGGTTAAGTACAAAAGTGAATGTATATTTATTGGAAAGCACTTGTACATATTATACACAGAATTAAAAGTTCACCAGTATAAGCACCCTGCATTTCAGTTTCATTTTGGAAATGAGAGATAACTATTTAATGGCTATTAACTTTACATTTAAAGTCTAAATAGTTGCTGAGTCATGAAATCAATGGGATGTGTCTTTAAGTGTCTGAGTAGAGGGTCTTAGCTTAGGTGTGGAAATGATTGAAATGGCAGCGCTCCTTGGCTCTCTTTGCTCAGCAAGGATTAGTGCGCAGAGGTGGAGACCCAGCAGGGCTCCCAGCCGCCACCGGCCTCCTGGGCTTCCTGATGGAGTCCCTCCACGGTGTCTTCTTTGTAGGCTTCTCCCGGTGTGAGAGACTAAAGCCTGGGGCCCTTTAAGACTACATGTGTTACACATGATACTAACAGCAGGTTTAATGTCAAAAGATCAATCAGGCCCTACTAGTCAAATAAGTTTGGAAAGTCAACCGTACTATATGAGGCCCTGAGAATTAATTTGGCGAACCCATCCTAGAAAAAGTGCTACATACCTCATTGCTGAGTATCACTACTGGGCAATGACATAACCTTGGTTCTTACACCTTACCAAGTTGTTGGAGAAGTGCTGCCAATGTAAGGGCATGGTGGCAAGTTCGTGCACTTAATTGTCAGATTTTGGGGACAACCACAGCTCTGATGGCCATTCCAGAGAAAGAGTTCCAAAATTGCTTTGAAGGGTGGCCTAGGTGCTAGCATCCGTGCATAACTTCCCAAGGAAAGAACTCTGAAGGTGACTGTAGTGATATTCAGCAATGAGGTATGTAGCACTTTTTCTAGGATGGGCTCTCAAAATAAATCGTCCAACCTCCTAGTTAAAGTTCAAGTAATTTAAAGATAAATGGTTGTGGAAAGCTTTTAGAGAATTTGCAAATTATATAATATTCTGGACCAAACTTGAACTTGAAACTGTGTATAGCTCCAAGAAGACTCCTTAATTAAATTCAGCAATAGGTTATATGTGTCTCTCAGAAACTAATTATCATGTTTCGATCAGTTGCTTCAGATATAAATCATATATTACACATCTATTGGTATTGTTGGCTTGTATGTAGTAACAGAAATTGAAAATGAGGTGATTCTTATTAAGACTCATCACTAATTAGAAAGGTTCTTCTCATTATTATCTTTGCTTTATTTTGTGTTTGATCTCCAAACTTCATCAAGATTTGCTATAACCACTTCAAAGCCCACATGGCATGTTTAAAGCTGCAGAGTTCCTCTGCTTGGGATGCAGCACTAACCGTAAGGGTAGATGGACAAATGGTACTCCGTTAACCTTCTTTACAAGAAATTAAATAACTGGCACTGATAAGCTTTCATGAAGAAGTTCGCCTCCAGTTATTGAAATGTTGTATATTTTGGACCACCTTTAATTCAGCTCTGCCCTCCAAATTTGCAGTATTTTTTCATCACAAACATGAATGCAAAGATTAATTCTCTCCCAGTGTTTTCATTTCATATCATTTAACAATCTATGTTTATGTTTAGTTTATGACTTACAGAGAGAAGCTATTTTTCTTCATCATTTTCACTTGCATAATAATTATATCATCATCATGGAAAAAAATATTTTCTTAGCATTGATTTGTGTGGGGGGCCAACCAAGGAACTATAAGAAATGCACATATAAGGTCATGTATTTCTTCCCTTTGCAAATATACCAAGCTTTGCATCTCCTAAGAAGAATTATCTTATTATTCTTGTACTGACAGCAAGTAGAAATTTATTCCAATGAGGCTCTTCTTGCTCTGAAACTCTGCTTTGGTAGTTGCCCTCAATAAATTATTTGTAACATCTTCTAAGAGGATGAATTTTTGTCTTTATTTTGTATCTCATTATGGATCCCTGAGGCAATAGAGAGACAAGATCAGAGTCAGGGTCTGGCTTCAAATTCCTGGGGTCCAGTCCCAGCTCTTGTATGTACTGGTTGTGTGACCTTGACGTTCACCAGCTTCAATTGTTTCACCAGCAAAATGAGAACGTTAAGAATAGTTTACCCCAAGAGAGTTGTAGAAAGGAATAAAAGAGGGTAATTGCAGAAAGCATCTAGCAGAGGGACTTGTGCCCAAAGTAAATGTATGCCCATTGCTATGCTTCTAAATCAAGTTAGGCTCAGTAATACTCATGCTGAATAAACACAGTTTTATTTATAAATTATCTTATACATTAGAGGGATTTCTTAAGGGTAATCCTCAAAAATGAGTTATATCATTAGAACACATATATGGATTTTCAGGATTAGATTATTATCTTTAAAAAATAATGGGCAATATAATTATCCTGTAGGTACCTCTCTTAGATAAGATATTACGCTCTTTTACCTTTTAGTTGCAACTTCTCATTTTATGAGAGATTGCTCTGCCCTTTTAGAACTGCCAGTCAAAAAGGATTTAAACAGATTTGAAGTGTTTAGTGAAAGAGTTGGGTATTCGTACTGGGCATGTGACCAGGGTCTGTGCATCTTTGAAAAGCAAGAGAGGAGGAATCCTCATAAGAGAACATTTGACTCTTGATGTAAAGATTGCATAAATTTATTTAAGAGCAGTTGTGCATTGTGCTTTTACATTCCATTTTATCATAAATTTTGCTGTAGCATGTTGTTTCTCTCTGTACACCTTGACAGCTAAGTGGAAAATTCTCCCATTCTCTCTAGTGGGGATCTGGAGGACCATTTTCTGCACTATAGTCTGGTCCTAATACCATTGGCATCGTTTCCTGCAATTTTAAAAGTTCTTTGGCCAAAGGGGTTGCTTATTATTTGCTTAACTACCTGGGAACTATCCACTTAAATCATAAAACCCCTCTCTTCTACACAGAGCCTCTTGTTACTACCTTTGCCAAAGGCCAGGGGGGATTTATCATGGTGCTACATCATGCATTTAAATACGAACTGACATAGATAGATATATAATATGGTTTAGTTGAAGTAGTTGATGTTGTCTGAATGATAACTCTTGACCTGAGAAGCTCTGAAGTAATGAAAGGGGGATACATTTGCATGATTTGTGCCATAAGCAATATTTATAATGTAAGAGGCCTTTAAAGATTAATATATTCCCAGAGTAACACATAAAAGAGACAGGAAAGGTTATTCGATGATCACCCAAATGTGCAAATTATTTGCAATGCTTTCATCTAAAATTTTTTCTTAGTGTTTTTCTTCCCATTAATTTAGTATACAAAGATGACATTGATATCTTCCTAATTCCAAAATATTTTCTGCAAGTTTAACTCTTTTAATCAAGGCGATAAGGCACAATCCTGCTTGAAGAAATAATTACCTCTCATTAGTTACATGGCCTACAGTACTTTGTAAGTTCTTACGTCATTAACTCCTTACTTCAAAAATCAAATAGCTTGAAGCATTTCTTACAAAATAGTTACATTATTGTTTTATCTAATTATCAATTGGTAGAAAAATTGATTCAGAAAGCCCCTAAGAAAGTATGTAATTGCAATGTTTCAGTATTTAAGGTTGACAACACTCTTACAGATCGTCCTTAGAATAATGTCTTCACAATGGTTTATCATGCACATTTCACTTTCTGTCTAAAAATGTTGAAAGTTTTCAAAGTGGCTTCATACTCCTTCCTTATTTTTTCCGTCTTAAAAAATGAAATGATTCTAGACAAAGTAATCAAATGAAAAGACTTGTGGGGAGAAGCATTAGAGAGAATGTGCGAGAGCAATTTAAGGATTAAGTCAGTTTTGATAGCTACATACATTTGGATTTTAGTTCTTTTGGCAAAGGATGTTGTGATAGGATAGTTGTGTCTGCATATGTCAAAAAAAAAAAACTTAAAAGTAATTGAAAAGCAAAGAATTATGTCAGTCAAACATTACATTTTCTTCTTGGTGCCAAACTGCTTTCACTGAAGAGATAGAATACAATGTTCATTCTAGAAATGCGAACATAGATTGAACAGCCAGGAACACGACTTGTCACACAGGCTCACACTCTTGCTTTGCTTTCCCATCACAAATCTGTTTTCACACCTTTCATTGTTTTTCACATACTGGATATCAATCAGAAAAGAATTGTGGATATTAGGACTTTCTCTACACTATTCCTTAGAGGGAGAAATAAAGAAATTAATTCTCCTCTACCTCATGTCTCATAAAGCATGATCTAATATTGCTTCTGCTTTATGATTGAAGGAATTATTTAGGATATTTAGCCAAGTTCATAAAAGAAATTAGCAGGACCAAAATTAGAGATCTCCTAGTTCCCAAATTTTTCTTACATACTTAACAAAACCTTTTTCTCTGGGATCAGTTGCATAATTATGAGGGGAAATTTTGGAAAAATATTTCTATTTTCCCTTCAGAGGCATAAAAAACATAAAAATGACAGTTGATTAAGGATAATCACTTGAATCCATCCATTCTAGAGTTGTTAAAAACAGTAAGATTTGTACATTCAATGTAGGGGTTTATGCAGTAATTAACAGTTATTACAGTAAATGAAATGCATTAACAGTTAATACAGTAAATGAAATGCATCTAGATTAAATTGTTTCCCAAGCATATAATCTTGACTTTATCATCAAAAGACTATTTTTTTCCCAGGTAGTCTCTCTTCCATCCTAGTCACTTTGAAAGGTAAGCATGCTAACTGTCACAGTGAAATCTATTTTCAACTGAGCATCACAGACTCAATGATGAGAATCCTCAGCCTTACTAACCTAAACCTAATGGGCAAATTTCTTCTCTACTTTGTTTCCCTCACACTTGATGGTATGAACTGTAAGCTGAAATTCTGAACTACAGATTCAATCAGGGCTCAAGTCTGGATCTTAAGTTTACATTTTTAGCTGTATTTTGGAAACATGCAGGCCTCTTGAAGCATAAACAGGCACACCTTTGTCATATAAGGATATTATTCTTCTTATTTACAGAATTATTGTTAGAATTTGCATAATATAATGCATAGCAAAACCCTTGGTACACAGTTAATGGTCAAAATGTTTGATATTTTATTCTTATGTTCTCAATACCTCCCTATGTCCTGCAAGCAAGTATAGAGTGGGTTACCTTGCAAGGTAGAGGTGGAAAAATGCATCAAAATAATAACCTCTGTGAAGTCTTATCTCACCACCTCAGGCAGGATATTTCTTCCTTTTCAGAATAGTCATGACTATTATTTGCTCATTAATTTACCATTGATTTAGATTGCATGTTATCATAAAACATGTATGTCCTATGACTCCAAGTCTGCAGTAGGCATTCCCTCATCGGCGAGGGAAAAAGTTCTGGTCTTTTCATTCTATCTAAATATTCATTAATAAATATGAAGATGTATAATCCACACAATGTATTTTGAATCTGCCAACCCCTCAGAAAGTGTTTCTTTGAAAGAGTAGGCCGTGTGCATAGAGTCAATGACCTTATTCCCCAGCCATGGTTCTTACTCTCAGTCACCTACTTTGCCCTCAGCAAGTCACAGGATTGCAAGGAGCAGCGTTGCCCTCATTTGTAGAATCGTGGTACCACTGTCTCCCTACCACTTAGAATGATGTGAATCATATGAGATAATGCAGATGAAAGTACTTGAAACTTTAAGTGTGCACCAAGTTAAAAAGGGAAAGCTCTAACTTGAAAATGAGAATGAGAGCTGGCTCTTACCACGATGTCTCAGTGCATAATAATATAACATTGAGTTGCATTTGTCTACTTCAAATGAAAATGTGATTTTCAAAATCTACTTGAATACAGTAATTTGCAGTTGCATGTGATCTGCTTATAAACAAGAGCTCCTGTTAGTAGTAGTCTACGTCTCCTGCAATCTGTTGTCGCGTGTTACGTGGATATAGGCACGAGCGTCAGGAAAACAATGATGGAAAGATAATCACTTGCACACATGTCATGTTGCCAACACCAGGAAGTCTTGTTAGGAATGAGGAGGTCAGCTTGAAGAAGAACTGAAGTGGGGTGGGAATAATTTTTATTATTATTGTTTTACTCCCAGACTGACCTTCCACCCTCTGGAAGAACAGTCTTGAAATTTAAGCTCCTGTCTGGGGCTTTAATAAACATAGACAAGGCTTGTTTCCAATCCCCTCAGAGGTTGGAGTGAGAAATGTTGAACTGCCACATGAAAGACTGTGCTTATAGTGTTTCCAGCTGAGACTTGAGGCTCAAGTGCTACAAATTCTCACAAGGGATCGAGGCTCCGTGATATCTCCAGACTAACCCTGTGGACCCCGGGGACAGAGTAAATTTAAGGCGAGCACCTGGAGGCCTGGTACACTTAGTTCCCCTCCAAGCTGCCTCACACAAAGGGTAGTACTGCCAAGCTTTAGACCAGTTTTATTAATGCAACTTCTCCATGTTTTAATCACCTCTTCTCCACAAGAGATCGGAAAATGAAGCGTTACCCCACCTTAATAGGTTCCCATCTCCTGCACAGGTTTGAATTGCTACTTCAGTGATATTTTGGAGTCTATTAAAAAGGACTCCAAATGGCAAAGCAGGAAAGCACTGCCAAATAGTGCCTTGAAGCTCTGCTTTCTAGATTATCAAAAAGAGAAAAAGAAAAAAGTGTGTATTTGATTAGTTTCTTTATTAGTTACTCTGTTCACATAAGAGACTCTCTTCCCTATTAAATGATTAAGATGATTAGCAATATACCCAAGTAAATGGCCATAAGTTATGAAGGAATGAGACTGAAATAAAGTCAGGGTTATTGAAATGATAGAGAAGGTAAAGTAGTCTATAGTTTGAAAAGTAAGATATTGCTATATAACAATCTTTCAAAATACTTTGGTACCTTTTTTTAAAAAACAACCAATCACTACTCATTTCCCATGATTGATATAATTTGTAAAATCGTGTGATATGGAATACATGACCACACAATTCCTTTCATATTCAAGCCTTTGTTGGGATGCATGCATCCTTGTATCATGAATATTTTTATTGTTACCTGATGTGCTACTGCACCTTTACCTAGTATTCTGTTGGTGTCATCATGAGATAAGCTCTGGAGAAAAACAGGGCTTTCTCTTGCTATGGAGGTTTTGGATATATAACAGAGAATTTACATACAAAAATAATTTTATTGATTAGTATTTGTCTTTGATTTGTTGTAAAAACACAGAGATGGTATGAAAGTATATACACAATGATTTCCATATGAATACCCATTCTGTAATTTCTAACTAAATCTTGTCCCTTGAAAGATTGTTGACTTTATTTTACTTTAAAGCAGAGTTCTGATTTTGCTTCTCTGGCACCAAATTAGGCAGAATAAATATTATAATGTTTAAGCCATATCTTTCTGTTAGGGCAAGAGTATGAGTAAAAGGACAAAGAGTAGTGTCACAGTTGTTTATATATTTAATCTTCATGATGATACAAACATTTCTTTGTTTAAACTTTCTTCATATCCTTCCCAGAAGGGCTGATACTTGAGTGAGTTTTGGGAAATAGACATAAAGACAAGTGGAAGTGGTTTATTGAAAGAGCTGATGTAGGCAGAAAGGAAATTTATTTTTCTTATGACTTCATCCTTAACCCCATCCTCTTTATTCACTCTTTGACCCCATACACCCTCCCTATGCTCACCCCATTGGTTAAATTACGATTTCTCATAGCTTTTCTTATTTATTTCATTTAACAAAATGTAAGTACAGCTAGGCTGACCAGCAGTCCAACTTTGCCCAAGACTCTGGGATTTCCTGAGATGTGAGACTCTCAATGCTAAAAATGGAGGATGTCCCAAGACAACTGGAATGGTTAGTTATCCTACATGAACAGTTTAGAAATCATGTGACTCCAAATTTCCTCATGTCTAACTGAGACTTAGAACTCTGCCATGCAGGAGACTGATGGTCAGATTTTGCACTATTTCTTACCTCACTGTTCTCCTTCTCCACTCCCAAATCTGCATCCAGCCACTCAGGTTGGATTTGCAAAGGGGCAGAAAGGTCAGCCTACACTGATAACAGACAAAATCTATCTCAGTAATTGCTGAGAGCACCTCACCTTGTTTTTGAAATCAATTTTTCCAGATGCAAACTAAAGATCTCTTGCATTCATTCTTTCTAATAGTCCTTTGCAGTGCATGGAGGATTTGGGAAGAATTTCCTTCATTTTTTTCTTGTAATATTAATAGTTAATTCTCATGATTAAGAAACTCAGTGCAAATTATATTTGTATTAGCTACAAGTTATGCTGCCTTAATGTGAGCCTTCTTTAAGATATCCAAAATAGAAGATGACATATGGAGATATACATTTGAAACCATTGGAATTATTCCCTTGACAAGTTTTAATGAATAATTTGAAAAACTTGTATTTTGGGGGAAGAGGCAGGGGAGGAGGATGATAGACAGTTCTTCTATTACCAAACAAGGGATAATCCAAGACAATTGTACCGCCTTTCAATGGTTGAGAAAAAAATGTCAATAACTAATAAATAAAAGTAAGCTTTTCCCTCAGAGCCCATTATAAATTATGTGTGGTGTTTGTCAGTTTTCTGCATTTGCAGACAATCCAGGAAACTCACCAACCATAGAAAGGTAGATATTTTAAAATATTATCTAAGGCATTTTCAGCACAAAAGCTCTCTGGAAGGGAACAAAATCAAGTCCCATATTTCCACATGTTTCCTTATTTTTTCTGACACATTTGTTTACTTCTCTTCTGAATTGTTTTAGGAGTTTAGACTTTTCTATCGATGGCTTAAATCCCTCTGCCTTTACAAATTCACAATACTTCAAAAAACAGTCTGTATTTGCACTTAGATGTGAATCTCTTTGAGAAGTGAGGACATTTCCTATAAAAAGTGAGTGAAAGCTAAGATAAATATTTACCTCTACCCATGGCAATGGAAGAAGGTAACAAGGCTATATCTCTACTTATTATGTTGGCTGCACTTATATACCTAAATTGATTTCAACCCAAGCTTTGATAAGCTTCTATATTTATATAAATAATTATAAATCATTAGAAAATAATTGTCTGATATAGGAACTTAAATCACACTTTATAAAAATGAAAAAAAGTTTTTTTGGTCGATTCCCTGAGCAGGGATCAAACCCAGGTCACAGCAGTGAGAGCGCCAAAGCCTAGCCACTACACCACCAGGGAACCCCCTAAAAATGAAAATTTTTATGAGATAACTGTGTATATATTCTTTGCATTTACTTCTTACCATTCAGTTTTTATCATTCACTGTGGAAGTGTTTATATTTGTTCAACAGAATGGGGCACGCTCTCGCCTGTGAAATATGCCTAAAATAACTGAAGTGATACTTAATATTTTCCCCTAAACCATTGTTTTCCAAATGGTGGCATGCACACCACCAGGGTACACACTGGGGCATTCAGGGAAATGCAAAAAGATAATCAGTAATGGTGAAGAAAACAAGTCAAGTAAAGAAAAATACAAAACGTTAGTTATGGAACAATAAATGAGAAGTTTGAACCACTGTTAATGGAAACACTTCAAAATTAGATCACATGAGCGAACGATGATTGGTGAGGGCGTGGCTATGAACCCTTCCCCCAAACCACTCTTGTACCAATCATTACATAGAGTTTCAGAACAATCCATTTGTGACATTTCTGAAAGTTCCCCAAACATATAAGTCCATCTGCAGCCAGACTGTTGGATCAGTTTAGTTACTGACTTAGTAAAAGTAAGTGCATTTTCTTTAATTGTGATTCTTTTCAAGTAGTTTTTTAATTTAATGGTTAACATAGTTTCTGTTATTATTGTCAATGATTTTTAAGCATGTCAGTTATGGATCAGTGGTTGAAAACAGGAACAGTTAAAAAACTAAAACTTGATGTGGATTATAACCTGTCACCAAGTACTTCTCAAAACATGTCCACAGCTACAAGTCCATCCACACAGGGAGATAGTACACAGATACTACACAGAAGAAAAGGAAATATTCCAAAGAGTATATTAAATATGGGTTTTCATTTGTAGGGAATGTCCTAACCCTTTGTGTGTTGTGTGTGGGGAAATATTATCCAACTGTTGCATGAAACCTCTCTACTCGTGCAACAATTAGAAACTAAAGATCCTGTGTATAAAAATAAAGAAATCATTATTTTGGCACTTAGAAAAGCATCCAGGTGTTACTTCATACATGATAGTAGGAAAAAAAAGACAATGAGAATGCAATTGAGGCTTCATATCATATTGTTTATCGCATAGCTAAATATGATAACAACTCCAACCAGCTGAAGATTTAATTTCTCCTTGTATTAAGGATACCGGTTCTTTTGGAGAAGAACATGTCCACAAAATCAATACTATCTCTTTTCCAAACATACAATGTCTTGAAAAATTAAAGGAAATGTCTGACAGTGTTGAAGCTTTAGTAGTGGATAGAATTAGAAAAAGTGAATTCTTTTTCATCTAGGTCAATGAAAGTGTAGAATAGAAGTCTCGCATCTAAGACTCTATTTAACTGAAAGATGTTCTTGATGAAGCTGTTAAACTTGTAAATTTTATTAAGTCACAACCACAAAATTCCACATTGTTTAAAATGCTGTATGAAGAAATGAACAGTATTCACAGCACATCACTTCTGCTTACGGAGGTAAGGGGACTATCTCGAAGCAAAGTACTCACATAGATGTTTGAACTTAGTCATGAAGTCCTGATAATTTTTTAAGATCATCATTTCCCTCTTGCTCCAAAGTTTCCAGACAGTGATTCGCTTCAGAGTCTTGCAGATTTATCAGATGTTTTTCTAGAAGTAAACTAACTCAATTTAGGACTTCAAAACAGCTCATTCACTGTATTCAAAGAAATCAACAAAATTGAGTCAATGATTTAGAAACTGGACTTTCGGAAAACATGCATTGAAAGAGGTCAGCCTAAAGTTTTTGAAACTATGCCCAACTTCTTATCTGAGATTGACTTGCAGCTATCCCCAAATGTGAAAGAGAATGTTGTAAGTCACTTGGAAGTTCCTCAAGTGTCCTTTTATAAGTACTTTCCTCAACATGGCAAAGAAAACAACTGGATTGCACATCCCTTCAAAGAAGAATTCTTCAAAGAAACTAAACTATTGATCAATGAAAAAGAAATTAATTTAACTTTCAACTGATTCTTCTTTAAATTCTGATTTTGAAAGAAAGCATTTCATTACCTTCTGGATAGATGTCAGTAAGGAATAGGAACAGCTCAGTGAGAAGGCACTCAAAAATACCTCTTGCCATTTAGTAATACTGAACTAGTGGAGAAAGTTTTTCATCTTACACCTTCATAAAAAATAAGTACTACACCAAGCTTAATGTAAGTCCAGATTTAAGACTGTATCTTGCACATTTTGAGCCTGATTTCAAGAAACTAAGTGCATCAAAGCAAGCTCAATAATCTCACTACAATGTTTCAGTAGGCTAGGGATCTGCGTAACAATTATCTCAGACTTCTCAGATAACAAAAATAAATATTGATGTAAATTGAAAGTTTGTTAAATACTTGATCATTGTTATCAATATTTAGGTGTGTTACAAATATTGTAAAATTAAGTCTGTGGTTTGAATTTTTAGTATAGTCATTTTTCTTTTCTAACTTACTACTTCATTTCCACCATTTTACATTAAGATAGGCAGTGAGCAAAAGTGTGAGTATTTAAAAATTATTTTAAAATTAAGGGTATAATTTATACAAATAGGTTTAAAAGTGTTACACAAGTGGAAAAATTTTGGGAACCACTGGTCTAAACCAAGGCAGTTTTATAATCATCACTAAAATTATCTAAGTTTAAATAATTTTTGAACATTTAGTGACCAATGTAACATTTTAATATATTGGTACTCCTAAAATATAGTTCTCATAAACTTTTCATTTCAGAAATACCAATAACATATGACTATTTTGAAGAAAAACAAGAATGTTTATTATGTTTATATAATATTACTTAAGGATGTGATCATGTATACTATGTAATATATAATTACACCTTATACATTATATGAATGTATTATGTATTTATATTATTTATATTTATTTTCTCAACATTTAAAAATAAGCAGACTAGTTACTGTTGATACTTATTTCTATAATTTAAACAGTGTCTTAGCCATAGTTTAGTTTCTTACTCATGTTTTTACAGTTACTCTTTTCTCTCCATTTAGAGGTTATTAATTCAACAATTATTTTTATAGAAAAAAACTTGTCAATGATTTTTCCAATGTTTATTATTCTTTGGAAAACTTTGCCAACTATATATACTGCAATATCAATGTGCATGATTTTCTTCTAAAGACAGGCAAAAGGATTGTAAATGTCTAAGCATTATGTTTTCTTGTACACGTGAAATTTAGAAAAAATTAAAAAATAAAGACAGGCAAAAGAATGAGAAAATATGTATGTGTTGTCTGAAATAATTTTAGGCATGCAGTATCAGCTTAATCACAAAAAATTTTTGTAGCTTGGTTATTCTAAATTCATATATTTAAAATATTTATAAATATGGAAAATAATTTTAATTATTAGAACATCACAACTTCTCTGGATCTATGTTATATCTGTATGAAATGCAATCATTCCATATATTCCTCTCCAAACTTCTCTTAATTTTCATGTAGTTCATTATTTTTATTGTTAGATTTATGGGGTGACATCTGTTAGCAAGGATTACATAGGTTTCAGGCATACAATTCTACAGTGCATTGTCAACTTGATGTATAATAAGTTCACCACCTAATGTGACTTCTCTTTCCATCACCTTATATTTAGCTTCCCCCCTCCTCTCCCACCTCTCCCCATTCTCCCCTCCCCCTTCTCCCCTCCCCTCCCCCCAAAAACATTAAACTATTGATTGTGTCCATGGGTTATTTGTTTCTTCATTTCTTTTTTTCTTTGCTTTCAGTTTTATATTCCGCACATGAGTGAAGTCATACAGTTCTTTGTTTTTTCTGTCTGGCTTATTTCACTTAGCATGATGATCTCCAGGTCCATCCATTTTGTTGCAAATGGCAATATTTCATCTTTTCTTATAGCTGAGGAATATTCCATTGTGTGTATGTACCACAGCTTCTTTATCCAGTCATCCACAAATTTATGGACAAATAATTTTTGATAAAGGAGCAAAAAAAACATGCAATGGGGAAAAGACAACCTCTTTAGCAGGTAGTGCTGGGAAAACTGGAAAAACATATGCAAAAGAATGAACCTGAACTGTGAACTCTCTCCATATATGAAAATTAACTCAAAATGGATTAAAGACCTTCATATAAGACCTGCAACAATAAACTGTATAGAAGAAAACATCGGTACTAAACTTACAGACCTAAGGCTCAAGGAAGACTTCATAAACCTGACTTCAAAGGCAAGGGAAGTAAAAGCAAATAAATAAATAAATAAATAAATAAATAAATAAATAAATAAAATAAAGTAACATAAATAAACTGAATTTAATATGCACTTGTAACCTCAAAAGCAAATAATTTTATTATCTATTGAACTTTTTAGCTCAATTACAAAAACATTCACAATAATGTTAGGTGTTTTGCCTTTAATAAAATGCATTCTGAAAAATTTAATTTCACTAATAAGATTAAAGCATTTAGCTATTTTAAAAATTAATACATTTTCTATTTAAGTTGTTGTATTGGAAAAAACTTGTATATCTAGCGGTTCCCAAAGTTCTGCTAATAATCTAATACATTAACAAATACTGCTTTATTTTATTTTGCATTCACAGAAAAACTTAAACTAGAAAATATGAGAAATTAATTTAGAAGCACAGTCACTTGATCTAAGTGAAATGCCAAGCTTCACACGAAAGTATGTAAATGCACTTCCCATAACTATACATGTTAAATAATTGTGTTTGTCATAATCTTTTTTAAAATAATACACTTTTTATTTATTGCTGCATAATGAATTTTCTCAAATTTTAAGTTAAAAGAACTCAGTTTTTGAGGGTCAGAAATCCAGGAAACAAATCACTAGCGGGTGCTGATTCTGGCTCAGGTCTCTCATGAGGTTGCAATCAAGCTGTTGGCAGTTATTCCCAGGCTCACCTGGGCAGGAGAATTTGCTACCGAGCTCACTTCCGTGGTAGCTGGCAGACTACAGTTCCCGTCTGGCCGTTGGCCAGAGGCTTCAATCTCTCTGCATGTGGACCTCTTCATAGCAGCTGTTTTTCCCCAGCACAAGGAGAGAGAGAGAGGGGGTGAGACCCCGATTAAAATCACAGTCTCTTCTAACCTAATGTTGAATGTGACATGCCATCACTTCTATTTGTCATACTGACCAACCCAAGTGTGGAGACTTTCATGGGTAAAAACACCAGGAGGCAGAGATCACTTGGGGCCTTCTTGAAGGCAGGACCAACTCGGAGGAACAGCTACTAACTTTTAAAGCAGAAAAAATGTGGATGTTCTGAATTTCAAGTGGTAATAGCTGTCAACAAACCCTTCATGAAGTATGGAAGAGTCGACTGACATTTGAACAAAAGCACTTTCATCATCAACTTTCTAGAGAAATAGAAATCTAGTGCCTAGTTTGTTCTTAAATATTCATTTTTGTTTTCTTAAATTCATTTCTATCAAAATAATTTTTTAAAAAATAAAACAAAATAAATAGCTATAGATGGAGGCCATGTAAGACCTGACAGCATGAAATAAATAGCTGTACAACAAGGCCATGTGAGAAATGACAAAAAAGTGTGGTACCAATGGTATTCAGGCAGCTCTTGATACCTTATAGGTGAATAGCCTGTATTTCCACACCAAACCTGTAATTATCCATAATTATCCATGGCCTAGAAAATGGTAACCAGGCAAAGTTGTGTCTATTGCAAGGTGTGGCACAGACAGTGCTATAACTGCCTGGTACAAGTGCCCGGTCTGGGTGAAGCTGATTTCATAGCCCTGTCTCTTCCGAGAGACGATGGGGGTTGCCGCTCCCTAGCTATCAGTTTCTGAGAGTACTAGTTCTTCTAGTCAAAACTAGTTACACATCCCATCCTTAAAAAGGAGTTTTAGTACATTGCATGGAGGAAGGTCAGAGAAAAGAGAGTTGCATATAACCTATCGTCTTTTAGATTTAAACTCCTGTTAAAGTGAAAACTCTAGTGCATTTGAGTCTCACAGATTATTAATAGAGATCATATGAGAAACGGAGAGTACTACCAAAGCCATCTTAATTTATTAGAATGGTTACAAGAATGAGATGATGTAATAATAATACTTTATTTTAAAAATAATAAAACTTCAGGGCAAATGATAAATTGAATGATATCCCAGGCCAATAGAAATAAACTTACTATTGTCCTGACAAACCTAGTGTGTCATCACGGGTCACCTTGACAAACCTGTATTTAGGTGAAGGAGTGAAAAGGAATGTGAGTTGCTACACATACCAGGGATAAGATTTCAAATCCTGCACAGCAGTAAGAAATCTGTTGTCAGTATTTTTCCTGGTTAAGTACTTTGTCACAAATTGGAAGTTTTGGGAAGGCTGACAAAGACTTTGGTTCATCAATGTCCTATTTTTAATATCAGTTTCTTTTGAAAATGCAAAGAACTCATTCCTATTATACCATATTTGCTTCAGAAATAAAACCTTCCCAGTCCTAATTTTGAGGTCCTAAAGATATTCTCCTATATCATCCTCTACATATTTTAAAATTTTGCTTTTCACATTTATATCTTTAATTTTGTATTTATCATAACAATAAAAATTGACATTTTGCCTTATAGTTAAACAATTTTTCATATGGCACATTTTATCTCAGCTTTATTGAGATAATACTGACATATAACAGTGTGTAAGTTTAAGGTACACAATGGGATGATTTAATGTATGTACATATTGTGAAATGATGATCTCAATAGGGCTAGTTAACAGATCCATCACCTCACATAGTTGCCTTTTGTGTGTGTGTGTGTGTGTGTGTGTGTGTGAGAGAGAGAGAGAGAGAGAGAGAGAGAGAGAGAGAGAGAGATGAAAACATTTAAGATCAACTTTCTTAGCAACTTTCAAGTCTACAACACAATAATTAACTACGGGCCTCATGTTATACATTAGATCCCCCTAATCTAGAGTCTGGGTTAGAATCTGCAATCAGGAATCGCAGTTGTGCTGAATCGGAACTCGGTTGTGAGGTTGTTGTGAGGTCTACAGTGGAGTCTGCAATTGGCAAACTTGTGAACATGGGTGTGGGCAGGTGTGGGTCCTATCTGGTCCCTGGGTGGATGAGACTGGTGCCAGGACTTTGTTCACAGGGTGATACGGGGACAAGTGTTCACTTTAAGGCCCACAATAGGGACTCAGAGAGTTGGCCTGTTATCAAGTGCATGGATGGGTGTAACTCCCACCAGGTCCCTGGTAGAAACCCGGTGAGGTCATGGGCATGGGTAAGACTGTCCCGGGGTCATGGCTGAGGGGAGTTTGAACAGAATATCAGTGCTTGCTGATATCAGCAAGACTGAGGCCTGCACACCTGGTCCTGCAGGCGGGGATGGGCATGTCTCCCACCAGGTCAGCACAGCTGTTCCCTTACGATGGTGGGCAGGCTGGAGCCAAAGACTGTGCCCCGTCAGCATCTCAGGGGATGCAGATCAGGTTGTCTCCTGCCTGGACCCTGTGCCTGGCAGGCTGCTCATGGACTGTGGCCAGAAGGGGCTGGAGCCCAATTATAAAGCCATTTCAGAACCTACCATGGGACTGAGTTTGGTGGGCTGACCTCCAGGGTGTATACAGGGTTCGGCAGAAGTAATGTCCTTTTTAATGAACTGCTAATCTATACCAAACCTTTCATTACAAAATCATAAGCATGCAATTCTATCATGTAAGAATATTTTAATTACTTTAGAAAGGGTGTTATTTCTGTCAGATCCTGTACATAATTATTATAATAATATATAATTATATATAACACATAGGCCTATGTATTATATATAATATATACTATATAGTATATAGCTTTAATATATTTAATGTATTATCTATCATATAGATATAATATATTTAATGTATTGATAATATATTAATGTATATGTATATATTATTATATTGTAATAGCATCTGCTTATGCACTAATACTTGATATATGCTTGATTTTATTCCTGGATTCTATATTCTGTTTTACAGTCAGTCTAATAATGATCCCATGTTATTTTAAGTTTCATACATCATAATAAACCTTGAAATCTCATAGATTAAATGCCCTATCCTTATTCTTTTAAGTGGTCTTTAGCAGTCTTAGCTTTTTATTTTTCTACTTGGATTATAGAATCAACTCAAGTGCCCTAACAGACCTTTGTTGGAATACAATTAAATTCACATTAAATTTATGTTGATTCATAAGAAAGAAAGCTGTTGTCTTTATAATGTTGATTATTTTCATTCATGAACATAGTGATTTTCATTGATTGCCTTATAGAAAACCAACATTTTTATCAGAGAAGAATTAAAATTCTTCAGTTAGATTTGTACTAGTTAATTTACAGATGTTTTCTCAGTGAAAAGAGCTTACTTTAAATCACATTTTCTAATTTGTCTTAATTTATTTTGTTTTTATATATTGATCTTGTAACTCACAATCTTGCTCAACTATATTGTTAGTAACATTTTATCTGTAGCTGCTCATGGATGTTAAATGTTAATAGTGTTTTCTACAAATACCACCAAGTCTGTTTCTTCCTGTTCAGTCATCATATTGCTTACTTTCCTGACCCCTTTCTTATTTCACTGGCTAGAATTTCAAGTATAATGTTTATGTAGTGATAATTGGCTTTTTCCAGACTTTAATGCAAATACTTCTAATATTTTACCAATAATATTATGTTTGTCATATTGTTTTAGTAAATGTTTTTATCATGTTAAATTATTTTTATTACAATCTAAGAAGTTGTAAATAGCTATTGAATTTTATTGAATTCATTTCTGCATTGGGAGTAATAATTCTTAAATTTTTTAGTATTCTCTTACTGTTGCTGAATTTTGTTTAAAATTACTTAGCATCATAGGATTTTCTGTTGTGCTTGTGAAATATTGATGTCAAGGTAATGTTAACCTCACAAAGATTAGGAACACCTTACCGAGTTGTTGGTACAGGGCAGCCAATGTAAGCGCACGATGGCAAGTTCGCAAACTTAATTGTCAAACTTTGGGTACAGCGACAGCTCTGATGGCCATTCCAGAAAAAGAGTTCCAAAATTGCTTTGAAGGGTGCACTAGGCACTGGTGTCAGTGCACAGCTTCCCAAGTGGAGTCCTTCAAACGTGACTATAGTGATATTCAGCGATGAGGTATGTAGCACTTTTTCTAGAATGAGTTCGTGAAATTGTCTGACCTCCTATATCTAACACTCACTCACCAGCATAACTAAAACTTCATACACCACGAATCCATTTCTCCATACCCCACCCCAGTCCCTGAAACTTCCCACCCCACCCTCTCCATCTCTTTGATATCATCGACTTAAACCATGATGAACAAAGGGAAACCCCGACCAGTTAAGATATCTGTGCCCCAGATCCTCACCAGCCTTCCGTTCTCCTGCTCCATCTTTCTGCCAGCCCCAGTCTTATTTTGGCAAGCTCTTACGATGACACACATGTTCTTAGGGACATCCAACTTGTTTTCTCCGGTCAGTGGCACTGTTCACTGTGGGGGCGTTCCTACTGTCCTGTCTTCGCCGTGATGAGCTGAGCCCGCCGTTGGGTCACCTCACTCCCCTCTCAGTCACCTACTGGCTTCTCCGTACTTTGTTTCCCACCTGCATGTGACTCCTGTTATTCTCCTATCATCTTACTGTTTCCTATTCCTATTGTTATTTGGAGGTTACCAAAAAAAAAAAAAAGTGTCTGACACTGCCCCTAGTACTATAAGACTTTATGACTTAGATTTATATTTTTGTATTTTCACAGCTAATTCATTCTTGCCTTACATCCTTTTGAACTCATCTCCAGGATCATCACAGAAAAATAAATTAATGCGAGTGATAAAACAAATTTTGTCAGTTTCGTGGCATCTAGGAATCATCTAGGTTTTTTTTTTTTTTAACCAAGGACCTGTCATAAAACCTATGTTTTCACAAAATACCTTCAGTGACAGTAGAGTCCATAAATTGTGGGTTAGGAAAACTTAAGGTATGGGAACACAGATGCTTGTCGGAGGTTACTAGAAGCAGATCATTATGACTTCACCTAGATCAGAGTGTTTGAAGAAGAACAAATTGATCTGAAAAATGTGTAGGAGGTAATATCATGGTTTATTGAATGGTTTCACGATGCAGGGTAGAGAAAGAGAAATCAAAGTGCTCATCATCCATCCGTGTTTCTAACCTGAGTAACCTAGGAAGTGGGGTGGGGAGGAGGAATGGTTTTAGTTTGAAAATGACAACCTTATCCATTTATTTTAATTTTGTAATTTTTGATGGAATAATCACTATGGCCTCCAAATAGAGATGAGCAGCAGATTATTACAATTATTCTGCAGTTAAGTAGGAGAATGAGAGGTGGAGTCCCACATTTTGAAGTCATTCTCATATGTGTGGGAAAAGAACTACTTACTTCAAAGCTTATATAGTGAGAGACACAAATAGAAGGCTCAGCAAGTTGTCAGTGCTTTTCTAAAAGAATGCCTTTACAGAATGTTGTTTTATTATCAAACAACTAAGTGTATTTGTTGTTTTGTTCCATGTCAGACATTTTAGGTTATTTTTAAAAATACATGTCAGATTCTGTAAGTTTTCTGGGGATGTCAAAATAATTTTCTATATGTCAGCATTTAAGGAAAAGCAAAAGCAGGTCATAAGATGATTATAACAAAACAAAGCTTCACAGTTACGAACAAAAACAAAAAGGCTCACACTTCTTAAAGACTCTTCAGTTTCCCTGTCTTTAGTTTCATAATATTTAGCAGCAAACCCAACCAGCTAGGGAAAAAAAAGTAACACATTTGCAAAAGAATTTGACCCAACCACTTTCTGTGATTGTTTATTTCTAAATAAGGTACTTACCAAAGTATTAATTGGTGGCACATTAGTAGAAACAAGTAACAAACCCCACTTTGCAGTTTTGAAATGCAGTTTGTTAACTATATTTACGTAGCGACGTTACTTGAATGGAGGCCCATAGCGTGTCCGACCTCTGGGCCTCCCAGGGCCACACTGGAAGAAGAATGGTCTTGGCCGCACATAAACACACTCACACTAACGATAGCTGATGAGCTAAACCAAAAAACTGCTAAAACAATGGTCACACAAAAACATCTCATAATGTTCTCAGAATCTGTGTTGGGCTGCAGATTGGACGTGCTGGCAGGAGGGAACCTGCCCTGAGGACCAAGTGAGTTCTCCGTCTTCGTGACCACCACAGGGCCTTCTGCTGGAGAACAGAGCAAGAGGGCCATGGTAGATCAGTGCCGGGGACTTTGAACCTCAGCCCACACCGAGGGCACGGACTGCCTGCTGTCCTACCTCCCACTACTCATGTCTGAGTATCAGGGGCTCTGTGCTGTCCTTCACAGCTGAAATGTTCAAAATATGTTTTCTGAATCAATCAATAAACCGTGTTTTGCCAGCCATGACCTCTTTGCCCAAATGGACAGAAGTTAATCATTTTCAAAAGTTGAAATGTCATTTTTTTTTCTAAAGCTACGTCTTCATCTCTCTGGTTTTTTGCTTGGTTTGTTTCTTTGTTTTTGCATGTTTTGTTAATTCTCTCCAACCTCCCTAACGTGGCATAACTCTTCCGTAGACCTCGCTCAGGGGTTCCAGAATAGTGACTGGCACTTTGTAACTCTAAATAAACATTTCTTCATGAATATATACATTAATGAATTAATGAATGTACTGTACTATTTTGAATGGGGCCACTAAACACCTAAATACAATACATTTTTATCTCACTAATTTGATACGATCAATATTAGTTTTATTACCAAATTATAAAGGCATATTTTAATAGATTCTTCCATATTCATTAAACATACAGTTATCTGACTCTGTCTTCTCTAAGCCAATATTTTAATTATTTAATAAGCTAAATGTAATTATGATACTCTGTTTTTTAGATTGATTTAGTTAATCTCTGTAGTACTTTATAAAGTACATATTTTATTTATCCTCATTTTATGAATGAGGACATCAAATCTCTGATAAATTAAATAACGTAACTAATATGAGACTGAACTCAGATCT
The DNA here is from genome assembly GCA_004026885.1 of Lyroderma lyra. NCBI lineage: Eukaryota > Metazoa > Chordata > Mammalia > Chiroptera > Megadermatidae > Lyroderma > Lyroderma lyra. Next base: position 40,789 of record PVJL010005466.1, read on the forward strand.
GAGAACTTTTATAATCACTGATCTTTAATTGTCATATTCTGGCGAAGCTCCATTCTATATGATAATAGCCTAACAAATCTTTGAACTTCTCTATTCCAGTGATTCACCCCAGAACGAGGCATTATTTCTTAGAAATGTTTCACATTAAAAACCCCAAACTACATCTCTACCATAGTATCTTATCATCCCAACTCTGTCACACTCTTATCCTCACCTCATCTGCTCTGAGCTTTCATAGTCATCCTTCATCTTTTGATTCAGTTTCCTCCTAATCCATCATTCCCTTCCTGTCCTAACATATTTTCCTAGTCAGTTGAGAAAATTAGTGCCAGTTTTAGTTGTAGGAACAGAAACTTAGATTATTCAAGCAAAAGTTCATTTATCAATCCTAGACTACAGAGTACAGTAATTTATTAACTCCAAATGACAGGATCTAGGCACTCAACTGAATTTGAACATGCTCAATTCAGGTGCCCAGTTATTTCGTCAGAATGTTATCTCTCTCCATATTTCGTTCCCATACCCTGCCCTTTCTAGGTACACAAACTTCTGATTTTCACACACACAGACACACACACACATATACCAGGGTGCCAAAAAAATGGATGCACATTTGAGAGATGTTGTCTATGGATTACTTTTCGAAGTTGAATTGAATTATGGTAGCAATGTGTAGTATGACATTTGCTCAAAAGATGGTGTTAATCAAATGAACGAATGCTAGAGTCACCGTGTGACAGGCAGGACAAAGAAAATGGCAGAAGTGTGGCTGTCCTGCCAGGAGCACGAGACCATTTTGAAGTGGCATTTGAAATTCAAGAATGTCATTTGAGTTTCTCCCACATTCTCCTGACTTAACACCTCTTGACTTCTACCTATGGGGGACCTTAAAGAATGTGGTGTACCGTAGAAAACTGGCTGCCCTGGTGGTATTTCAGGAAGAAATTGAAATGGCATGGGCAGCAATACAAGTGGACACTTTGGCCAACATTTCTCAAGCCGTAGCTCGCCATAATCTGAAGTGTCTGGATACTACTGATGGTAACCACTTTGAGCACCTCTTGTAATTGAAGTCAAATGTGACTTGTATCCGTCTTTTGTTATTGGTATATATTGAGTATTATAATTTTAATAGAGTTTTTTTTTCCTATTTTAAGATGTGTATTCATTTTTTGGCCCCCTCTATGTATGTACGTGTGTGTCTCTGTGTGAGTGTGTGTATATATTAACACACATACACTCATATATGTGTATATGTATGAGGTCTGTCCAGAAAACACAGCCATAAATGCCTCTATTTTGTATATTACATGGTGGGATACTTTTTATATATATGAAACAAATTTGTGTTTTCCAATCTCAGCACGATTTATAACATCTGCCCCTTAGACATGGATACTCCCTTTTTTATTTTCAACACACACACAAAAATTAATAGTCTTCTTTATTCCCTACCCAGTTTTTATCTTCCTTATTCTCAGAAAGTATCTTCAACCCACTTAGAATAATCTAAGGCCTTGTCGAATCTGAACACCTCATTTTTTATCCCCCTCTAGTTTCAAGTTTTCCAAATGCTGTCTTCCTTCCTGTCCTCTAGTGTAAGAGGTCAAGATGTATTTCTGATCATTATCCCAATTCCTGCAGTAGGTACCCATCAGGTATCGTTCCCCTGCTATGTGTTCTGCCTTCGGTTTGCTAATGACTCCTTCCCTTCGCCTTACATGTGCTCTCAAGCTTGGAGAACGACCACACCACGTGCCCCCTTGGCTGTGCTGCTGCTTCGCCCCCCTCCCTCTTTGCTCACACAGGCTTTTAGAAAGTGGTCTTCACGAATGCTCCCTGATCGTTTGCTTCTCATTTCCTCTTGCACTCATTGCATTGTAGCTTCTGTCCCTACTCCTTAGAAATTGTTTTGGCAGATATTGCCAGTAACGTCATGACTGCCAAACCCAATTGATAAATGTCAGCCCTTACCTTACTGACCACAGGAGCTGATTCCTTCAGGCTTCTCTGTGATTACTTGGCCTTCATTTTAAAACTCTCTTAGTTTCTTCCTACTGTTCTGACTATTCCTTCCTGGCCTTCCGTACGAAATTCCTAAAGGTTTCTTACCCATGGTCCTCTCACTGATCCACTATATTTTATTCTAATATGTTTGTTGGGCGACTTATCTATAGATTCAGCTCTGAGGCTTTAAATACGGCTTTTTCGTCTAAGCATTGGTTTGCCTTCTGCCCTCATGTATGTTCCACTGATACTTTCAACTGAACATATTCAAACTCATCATTTCTCCACCTGGCCTCACCGGTGTTGCTGCCCTCCTTCAGACAAAGTAAAGGTTAACTATCATTGTCATTACTATGATCATCATCATCATCATCACTATCATCACTTAGTATTACTACAGTAGACACTGCATTAATTGTAATTCAAGCAACTAGTGAAAAATCTTGCCAGTTATTTGAGTTCCAGTTAAGAGAGAGCAGAGAGTCTCCTTACATTTATCCAGCATCTACCAATCCCCATGGGTGCTGGTTAACTGAGAGTTTATATTTATATTTCTGTAGTCCGCATTAATACTGGGAATACTACAATAATTTCCAAAATGTAAACCATTTTAATTAATTCATTTCCATCTTTTAAGCAGACTTTATACAACTCTTTAAGGTTGTCATTACCGTATCATCATCATCATCATCGTCATCATCATCTGGTCCCCTTCCTAAACTAGCCTGAAAATGCTTTGAGAGAAACACCATAACTAATTTATTATTATACCTCTAGTTTCTTGACAGTGCCCACTACTTGGTGAAGTTTAATGAATGTTACTTAATAAAGTAAATGCAAATAATATGCCAAAAAGCTTTAGATCAGGGGTTTCTAATCTTTTAGCTTCCCTGGGCCATATTGGAAGAATTGTCTTGGGTCACACATAAAATTCACTGACACTAATGAGATAGCTGATGAGTTAAAAAATAAAAATCACAAAATCTCATGATGTGTTCAGAAAGTTTATGAATTGGTTTTGGGTCACGTTCAAAGCCATCCTGGGGTGCCTGTAGCCCAAGGGCCATGGGTTAGACAACTTATTTTAGATTTTAGTCTAATTGGCATAGATACTTTAAAAAATTGTTTTTCTTCTTTTATTTGTTTGTTGGCAGTTTGTTTGTCTTTCTTTGTTCTTTTTTAAATGAGAGGAAGTGATCCTTCCCACGAACATCCCTGCTTGGGGTCAGATGAAAAAGTATCCAAGTGCTCAAGTTCCCTTTGGAACTTGAGAAGTAAACAGATGTGCTTATCAGCAACCACTGTAACAAATGCCCACTTTGCTGAGAACCAAGAAATACAGAAAAATTAATAGAAAGTGCATTAGTGAACCTATTTTTTTTATCTCAAAGGGAAAAAAGATTGTATTCATTGACAGCAGTGATAAAAGTATGTGAATTCCCAGCATTGAAAGTGTTGTTGCAGCTATTCCAGAGATGTTATTGTTTTGTATCGCGAGGTTTTCCTTTCTATTAATGTTCATGAAGATATTGTATCTTAGTTCTAACTCCAGAACTTACATTACCCATTGTGTAAATATCACACACAAATGATGATGATGATGGTAATATCTGATCAAGAATATACCACATACAGTTATGTGTACTAGCATTCAGAACGATTAAAATATAATTATTCAAGGAAAATGAACTTTACTTTCTGCATGGGCTATCAATTTTGGAGCCTCACAATAAGCATTTATGTGTTATCACGAGCCTTTTTGGACCCAATCAGTGGAGTGTGGCTTACCTATCCACGGGTCCTTCACGGTTCTGTCATGTTTCCACTCACTTGAAAGCATCCCCAGAGTAACTAAATTTAGCATTTGTGAAATAGGAGAGTAGGTTTGCCTCCCAGGTCATCTTTCTGTGGGGGACAGGCTATCCTGAAAATATGAACGCCAGGCCACGAACCCAGGGGTGCAAGATATTACACATTAATTTCTGGTCTGAAATTACCTTTATTTTTAACTCTGAGTTTCCAGTGTAGCTTGGAGCTATGAAAGGTAACTATTTTTCTAAAGATTCCCTCACACTGTAGGAGGAATGTGGATCCTCAGTGGCCTGACAGAGTGTGGGTGCACGTAGGAATTCCCTTCGGTCCTTAGTTGTCTTCCTGCCTCTGTTGCCATGAAGACTCTACTGTCCCGGTGTTCTTCCAGGCCTGCTGGCTTTCCTGCCTCTGTGGCTCTCAGGGATCCTAGAAACCTCTGGTGAGCTCGAATCCAAGTTAATAGCCCTCTGACGTCACTCCCTCCTGGGTCAAAGGCAGAGAGAGTGGGATAAAGACCTTTCGTGATTAGGAAAATTCATTCCTCTCTTGCAATTTTTTCTACTTCTTGGATTCTCCTAAGACGCTCAGTATAATCTCCTCAAGTTCTTGAGGTTTAAAAAACAAACAAACAAACACCTTAAAGGGAATCATCTATGAATAACTTGTTTTCTGCAGGGTTACAAACCTTCCCTGGGGAAAAAGGAAGCATAACAACCTGCCCACTCAAATGAAAAGCAAAATGGAAAAATAAGGAGGGGAAAAAATACACACAAACATCTTTAAAATGTGACTGTCACAGATTTAATTCTATTTGGAGTTTACATCACCTAAAAAACAAAAAGAACAAAAGTGCTAACAAATGAATGAAGTAAAGGTGAGGGAAAGGCTTCAGGGTTTCGTCAGACTGAGTGAGGGTAGTGCTTCTTTGAAACAGGGAAAATGTTATGTAGTCATCGTGTTTGCTGTCGCTCCAGAGGGAAGACATGAAGAAAGGCATGTTTCAGTTTATCATGAAAAAAGGACCATGAAGTGATGCATATGGAGTCAGGAAAGTCTGGATTTGTTCCCAGTTTCTCAACGTTTGGGCAAGTCAGATAATACATGAGTCTTAACTTCTTCAGTCGCTCTATCTCTTTCCCACTCTTTCCTTCACGTATTTGCTTATCTAGTCAATTCTGTGTTTCAGGATTTAAAACACTATGTGTGTGTGTGTGTGTGTGTGTGTGTGTGTGTGTGTGTGCAGCAAGACATAAATGTTTCTTTCAAGGCACTTACTGTTAGTGAGGAGGAAAGAAATGAGCCAAATGGCAGTTTAACCTGATGTAGAGTGATAACAGCAATGAGAGCCACAAAGAACGCTGTGCGGTGCTGGGAAAGGCGTTGTGATAGAGAACTGACTTCGTCTCAGAATGCTGGAGAACGCAGCTGAGGGTAGAGTTGCAGTGGTGTTACAGTGGGTGTGTGGCTGGGTGTCCCCCACAGACGGAATGAATGGAATGTCTGAGGTCCTGGAGCTGGGACTCCGAGAAGGTCAGTGAAGACAGAAAATGAGAAGGAAAGGAGAGAGAGGCTGGGAAAAAGAAGGCAGGGCTGAAACCACATAGAGAGATGAAGGATTAAAAGTGCGACAAGTTATCCTTACTAATAATAATAAGCCAACACAGTTTTCCTTGAGGCTGTAAGATTTGTTAAGCGTCTGTGAGGAGCCTCATGGAGTATTCTCAGCGTTGAAATGACATCTGACAGCAGTCCAAATGTTAGCTGTGTGTAACAAAGAAATGTCTCGAATATAAGCCATTGCATTTTGAGATAGATAATTCCCGTATGTGTACATATTGAAGCAGAAATTATATGACCATCCATTTGGAATGTGCTCTGAATTAGTTTTGCTTTGGAAGAGCATTTGAAATTCGAAGGACGTGTTTTGCTATAGACTCTGTGATTTTCCTTAGGAATATCATAGGAACATCGTGCCATAAATGAACCCAGTATAGCAAACAAGTCTTCGTGGTTTCACAGCAACACAAGGGGCCTTTATGGTTTTGTCTGTCTTTATCTGATGTAGTTGTTTGGGAGAAATGCACACTCATATTAGCTCCTGAGGCTTTATGCATTGAAGGTCTGGAAGCATAAATTTTATCTATACATACAGTTTTCCAAAAATGGTGGGTTATTACTTATTTATTTTCTATCTTCTTTTATAAATAATGATGGAAAAGGAGTAAAGAGATTGAGACCAGAAACTATGATAGAGCTTTACAGTTCCCATAATAATCTAAATTGAAATCCCATATGCAAATGATCTAGCAAAACTAGTTTTCTTGCACCTTAAATTTAGTTGAGGATGAAGGGATTATGTTAATCCATGACAGGATGATTCATGTTGCGTTTCATTTTGTTTTGGTAGATATTGTTGGCATCTGTTCAGACTCTCTGGGATCCCTTTTATTGGTTAGGTGGGGTTTTCATCCCTTATCAATTATAGACACTTTGCTTAATGGCTCATTCACTGAAACCTACAACCTTCTCCTAAAGATTTCATTTGAATTATGGAAGGTATTTCACAAAAACTCTCCTTTTATTTCAAAACAGAACAAACTCCTCCATCTGAGTAAACTTTATGCCCCAGTGCTCCTTGCAGGGTCAGACTCAAGGCAAACTTCAAGGGAAACCACATTCATGTGTCTTTCCCTACATCGTCCAGCTTCTTATGCTCCTATAAAGGTTAAACCTAAGAACGTGCCCTGAGCAAAACACATACACGGAAATCCCAGGTTCAAGCTCGCTTCCTGAGATCCTGACTTAAGACACATGGATATACAGAGTGTGCCAAAATAACATATACACGTTTTAAGAAAGGAAAAACTCTATTAAAATTGTAATACTCAGTATATATCCATTACAAAAGAGGAATATAAGTCACATCTGACTTCTGCAATTACAAGAGGTGCTCAAAGTGGTTCCCATTGACGTGCAGACACTTCTGATTGGGGCAGACTACTGCTTGATCAACGTTGACCAAACAGTCCAGTTTTATCACTGCGCGTGCTGTTTCAACGTCTTCCCGAAGTACCACCAGTGTAGCTGGTTTTTCACGGTCCACCACATCCTTTAAGGTCCCCATAGCTAGAAGTCAAGGGGTGTTAAGTCAGGAGAACATGGGGGAAACTCAGCCACACCTCTTCACCCCATCCATTGTCCTGACGCATGGTCTTGTACCTCAAATGACCACAGTGCTTCCGCCGTTTCCTTTGACTGTCCTGCCTGTCACATGGTGACACTAGCATTTATTTAATGCCATCTTTTGAGTGAACATCATACTCCACATTGCTACCATAATTCCATTCAACCTTAAAAAGTAATACATAGATAACATCTCTTAAATTGTGTGCACATTTTTGGCACCCCCGGTATGTTTACTCTGTATTCTCTGAGAAACCTATTTTTATATGAAGAACAAAATGTATTTTTAGAAACTAATATGAGAACTTGAAGATGAAACATGGCATTTTTCTATGAAAATATACTCTATGAAAATATCAATACTGTTTATATATTCCAAATATTCAGGACTTTTAATAATCATAACCTCTGGAAAAAATGGCTGCCTTTGTTTTTTGTTGTTTTCTTGGCTACACAGAAGCTTCTTAGTATGATGTAGTCCTACTTGCCTACGTTTGCTTATGTTGCTTGTGCTTTTGGTGTTATACCCAATAAATCATTGCCTAGATCAAGGTCATGAAGATTTCTCTCTATGTTTTCTTCTAGGAATTCTATAGATTTAGGTCTTACATTTAAAATGTTAATGTATTTTGAGTTAATTTTATAGTGTGTGGTATAAGATAAGACTCCAATTTCATTCTTTTGCACATGAATATCCACTTTCCCAGCACCATAATATAAATATAATTTTAATAAAGTCAATAGAAGGAAAGTCTATTTTAATTACCCATATTTTTGCTCATTACATTCTTTCTTCCTGCCTGGTATTTCAAGATTCTTTTTTCTGTTATCATTTTATTTCTCTTTAGAGAACTTCCTTCAACAATTCTTTATCAGTACATCTTCCTGTGACAAATTTATATTCTCTTCTTCTGAAAATATAATTTCCTCTTCATCCCCAAAGGATATTTTCATGAGATACTGGATTGTGAATTGATAGGTTGTCTTTTCAGCACTTGAAAAAGTTGTGCCATTTTTCTGTGGTCTTCATGGTTTCTAACAAGAAATGCATTGTCACTTTGAATTGATTTTTTTTCCCTGTAGGCAGCATGTCTTTCTCACTGCCTTCAAGACTTTTTCTTTACTTTTCACAAGCTTGACTGTAACATGTCATGATGTGTATTGTTGGTGGTTTATCCTGTTTGTGGTTTGTTCAGCTTCTTGAATCTGTAAGTTTATGTCTTTTGCCAGGTTTGGGATGTGTTCAATCATTATCTCTTCTTTTGGGTCTATGCTGAACACAAATTTTAGATTTTTTGTTGTTGTTGTTGTTCTGGTCCTGCAGGTATCCTAGGCTGTGTTCATTTTTTTAAATTTAATTTACTCTCTGTTTTTTTCAAATTGAATGATTTATCTTGTTTTATCTTCAAGTTCACTGATTCTTCTGTCTGCTCAGTGCTGTTGTTCAGCCATTTGTCATGGTGTTTTTCTTTTCAATTTATTTCAGTTATTTATTTATTTTTTTAGTTACAACATTTTAATTTGGTACTTGTTGTATCTTCTACTTTTTTTGCTGAGACTTTCTATTTATTTGTTTGTTTCCAGTATTTGTAATTTCTCATTGACACATTTTTATGATACTGATCAGTAATCTTTGTCAAATAGTTTAGACGTCCTTGTCATCTCAGTGTTGGCATATATTCACTGTCTCTTTTCTTTCAGTTTGAGGTCTTTCTGGTTCTTAAACAATGAGTAATTGCTTTTATGAAAACCTGGGAATTTTGGATATTATATTATGAGAGTCTAGATCTTATGGTACTTTCTGTTTTCACTCAAATTTTCTGGTACTGCTCTGATGGTACCACCAAGTGTGGGAGAAATCCAGATTTCCCACTTGGCCAACACTGACACCTAAGATGAGCAGCTCCTCCTCATTATTAGTTGAGGTGGAAGTTACGGCTTCCCACTGGGTCTTTGCTGATACACACATATGTGCTGGAATATGCAGCAGTATCTTCCTGGTGTTCCTCGTGTGGTCTACTTGAAAGCGTGGTGGGATGAAATGTTGGACATTGTCACAACTGGGCACTAATGCAAGTCCTGGTTCCTTACTTGGCCTCTGACACCATCTCAGCGGTGGTGTTGGGGGATCTTGCAAGGATAGAAATCCAGGCTCCCCACTTGGACTCGGTTTTTGCTGTCATGGGTTGAGGTGGAGCCCCAGTTTTTGTTTTTGTTTTTTTTCTCCATAGTGTTTTATTACAGTAGAGTGGCTATTACCTGACGGTTTTATGCTTTGTTAGGTTGTCCCTTTCTTGATCCTTTGTCGAGAGAGAAAGGATTTTGGAGAGATATTTTTTATCTGCAACTAGGCAGTATTTTCAGATGCACACTTTTCATCTGCTCTCAGTCTAAAACCCACAAAACATAAAGAAACCCCAGGGAAGTCACCACCATGCCACACCTTGGGTCTTGAGGTTTATAGCCCTTTTTTCCTTCTCTCCACGCTTCAGAGCCTTCTTATGTTTGTTTTATGTCCAATGTCCTGGGATTTTAGTTGTTATTGTGTGGAAAATGGGACAATATGTATTTTTTTATTTTTATGGAATCAAAAAAGATGATGGCTCACTTTTAATAGAAATGATGGAATTCAGGAAAGGAAAATGATACCTTTAAAATAGCAAAAGAAAGAAAATGTCAAGCTATACATCCACATTCAGTGGACATATCTTTAAAATGCAGATGAACCTATGTAATCCTTGCTAACAGATGTCACCCCAATAAGTCTAACAATAAAAATGAATTAAAAAAAAAATAAAATAAAATAAAATGCAGATGAAGATGTTTACAGATAAACAGATCAAATGGTAAAATTGTAAGTATGTGAGTAAATACATAAAATCTATTTTCATAGCTGCAAACTATAATTTCCCTGTTCTGTCATTAAAAGTTTGTCACTAAGTCCACCTTACACTCTCACAGTCAAGGGGCAAAAAACTATGCTCCACCTTTTTGAGAGAAGAATATAAAATAATTTCTGGACATTTTTTAAAGCCACCATATATAATGTTGATCAAAGAAGTCAGATACAAAATGTTACATGTAGTATGAATTCACATATGTCATTTTATTATGGAAACAATTTCAAGTTACTATGAGAATAGTGTGTTGGTAGTGACTGGACGATAAGGAAAAAGGGTGCTGATAATATTATGCTTCTTGATTCATAAATGGGTATTAGTTGAATAAATAAGTTAAGCTTATTTTTAAAAATTATTTGAGCTTTACACTCTTTATTTAAATACCTGTAGATATATTTAGTTAAAATATACAAAAGTGAGCAAAAAAACTTGAACAGAAAATTTTTAAAAGAAGCCATCCAATAGGACAATAAATCTGTATAAAGGTGGATAAGTTTAACAGTTATTAGAGAACAGCAAAATGAACCACATAGATGTAGTACCATTGTGCACATCAACTGCAACTCATGTGTGATGCTGGTGTTGAGTACAACTTGGTATAACTACTTGGAAAACCATTTGGTATTTTCTACTAAAGCTGAATTTGTGCATAGCCTAACTCATACCAATTCCATATCTAAATATGTGGTCATATTTATATGTGTATCATTATCAAAGATACATGTACAAATGATCATAACAACACTCTTCAAAATAGTCGCAAACTGGAAACCACTCAAGTACTCATGAGAAATTTTTGGTCTATCCCTAATGGGAATACTCTGTAAAAATGAGAGAGAGTAAACTATACTAATAAATATACATAAATGTCACAAAAAATAATGTTGAGCTAAAGAAGCCAGTCACAAAGTATACATCCTGTTAAGTTAAAAAATGGTTAAAGTGCATCTATAATAAAAATGAAGATAATGGTTGTATTTGCAGCTAGGTGATATCCTGGAGAGAACATACAGAATATTTAGCAGATATATTCTTAAAGCCTTTTTTCAAGTAATGAACTTACAATTTGTACATTATTCTGTAGGTATCTTATATATTAATTAAATATAAAATATGTAGAATTTATTCTCGTACATCACTGTGATATTTTGATACGAGCAGAGAAAAGGACGTTCTTTGCAGAAGAAAAATCTAGAGGTAGAGACATTCTTTTGACTGAAATTATGAGAGCTTTTAAAAATTTGTTTGTCATATTATTTTGTACCATAATACTTTCTTGATAGAAATCACTACCAAAAATGTCAGGAATATATACTTTATAGGTTAGTGGATAAAGAAACATGTTGTTTAGAAATCGAGTGATTTTTCTGGCAAACAATACTATTTTCGTGGAAATTTAGTGGCTAGAGAAAGCTTAATATGTCTAAATAACTTTAATGATAATTCTGACTGATTTAAAATAAGAGATACTAGTATATGGTTTTTAGTTATGGACTGTTAATAGGGATTCACTGGCATTTTGAAAAACATAATGCTGTCATTGAAAAGCCCATTGACAGCATTGAGAGTATCGGGGTGACATGGTGAGCCGGGTGACGTTTTGGCATTTCTTTTCCCTTCTCTGCAGGGGAATAGAGCATCATTACTCAGGGAGTATAGTATGGTTTGGATTAGGCAGTCTAAATGCTGGGAAGAGAGTCCAAATATGAAATTTCCAAATGACAGCTAAGATACAGAGTGCCAAATTCTATCCCTCTCATGCTGTGCTACTGAAAGCCAAGAAAAACTAAAACTCAACAAAGGAACCTTTCATGCTATCTGTAGTGATCCAGATCAAGAAATCTATTCGGGCTGGGGCCATGCGACCAAGGCCTGCATGCAAAGCCATGAACCAGCACGAAGCTATGTAGGCTTTACCACACTTCACTCGTACACACGTTAGATCAACTGGGTGTGCTTCACCACCGTTCATCTGCAAGAGAGGAGCCAGGAGAAGAAGGTGCTAGTTTGACTTGCTGTATTTATGGGATCATAATATTTTCATTAACTATGTGGGTGTAATTCAGTGGAGGTGTTAACACTTGCAAGCATCTGAACCACATTAAGGAATAAAGCACAAGCTCAGCATTGACTAAGATTGTCAATATTGACAACAAATCCAGATCATTTTCTTTAAAAAATTCAATAATGTGACTGAAGAACTCCAAACATCTGGATATTTGTAAATGAATGTAGGAACAACCCCGTACTTCGGCATCATGTGCAACTGGTGACACTGATGGATTAATCCTGATCATTATTCCTTGGGAACATTGACCAAGAAACTGTAACATTATGATTTCATCATAGTAACCTGAATTTTTATTGTGCTGTACGTTTCTCAGAGTATTTTCACATGCACTATATTATTTGCCCTATGTGAAACCTTTTCTGGTTAAACAGAGCTTGTTTATTTGTTTTAAGAAGAGATGGTTAAAATGAAATTAAGTGGCCACACCAAGGTCACAGTTGGTTACATATAGATGAGAACCTATTTAAATTAATATCTATTCACTTATCTTTGCCTCAACTCTGATACGGTGGAACTAAGCGCAATGTAGTGTGCTTGTGAAACGTATACATCCAATGAAATAAGAAAACACAGAAACATATTTTGATATGTTTTTACTTCCATAACACCCCTCCTAAGATTAACACTAGGATATGTGTTTCATACACACAACTAGATAACTTTTCTATAGACTAGGTAACTTCTATCGACTTTAGAGTAGAAGGAAGTCTCCTAGTCACTTCTTTTTTTTTTTTTAGTTGGCTCTTTTTTTTTTAATTTTTTAAATTCATTTTTATTGTTAGACTTATTGGGGTGATATCTGTTAGCAAGGATTACATAGGTTTCAGGCATACAATTCTACAGTGCATTGTCAACTTGTTTAAGTTCTCCACCTAATCTCCACCTAGAAGTGTCTTAGTCACTTCTTAGGAAACAAGGAGACAAGCTCAAAAATGTTTTGTAACCTATGTGAAGCCACACGGTAAATGCAGAGCTGGTACTAACATTAGTTCAGTGACTAGGACTCAGCTATCTTTTCAGGATACTGTATATTTATTTCTTCAGTTGAACACAAGATATAATGCAATATACAAATGATGTATTATAGGAATGTACACTTGAAACCTACGTAATTGTACTAACCAGTGGCACCCCAGTAAGTTTAATAAAAATTAAAAGAAAAATAAAAGAAAAAATTGTCAGATAAATACAAGGAGTTGTTTCTTAGAAAATATTATAGACAGTGTTATACTGAAAATGTCAGTATAACATTGTCAGTAATTACAAACAATTTTAGTAATATTTTGGAAAAGTTTTGGTCCTTTCTCTCTTTTAATTCAAATGGACAGCAGCCTTGCAATAATAGTAACACTAGTTTGCCTTTTCAGATAGGAGGCAGGAGAACGTTTACCCTGGAAATAGCATAGCATTTCTTGTAAAAATGGGGGGATAAAATTTATTGTTATCTCTATAAATCTACCTGAATTTCTTAAGTCTCAATCACAAACCACAATTCTTATTTTATAAACGTTGTACCTTTTCAACTTGTATAAACATTTTCATGTACAATGAAATACCTCCGTGAGACAAGCATGTGATTTTAGTACATAAGTAAGAAATGTACAAGGACATATTCAAGCCTCAAGGGCAAAATAATGTAAAGAGCAAAATTGTAAAAATGAAAAGTGTTCCTGATTGCAATGTAAACTATACTTTACAGTGCTTTATCAAAACTCTACTTCTTGTAGATCAATGCTATATTTTAGCACATATTTTATTATTATGTGTATGTATATATAATCTTTATACTCCTTCTCTACTCAGTTTAATTAGTTAGTCTGAAATTTATGGGTGAACATTATCAATCCAATACTAGTAATTGCATAATCTATAAAATACTATGACATGTTTTCAGGGCCATAAAATTAAGTAACGTAAAATAAAAATATTTGCATGGCTTAGCATGTTTGTTCATCTAAGTGCAGCCAGCTTACTTCACTTTCTTCTCACTTCTTTTCCAAAATGTATTGGTTTATTTTTCCACATAAAAATTGGCTGAGGAAAAGCCACACCCAGATTCTTCCTTTAATAACCACAACAAACAAAATCTTTCTATGGAACATCTATAGGACTAGTTCAAGTTGGCAAAAAGAAATCACTGAATTATTATGAGGTGATTTTTGTTTTCACATTTCCAAACATGCTCCCTTAAATACAACTGAATAATGTATGTGTACTTTAAATGTGTTATATTTTTAATTTACGCAAAGATAAAGCCGTTTATGTAGCTGTATTTTAAGTGTTTAGATTTAGGTTTTAAAATCTAGTTTCATAATTGAACTGATCTTTTTTTGCAATTGGAAAATCACAATATTTGCTGATTTTGTTTGCATACTTTTATATGCCTGTGGATGTATATGTGCATTTATATGAAATTTTCTAAGTGCACAAAAGCTGTTACTATAGATATATGGGTGCATGTACATATGAATGCTATTTTTCATGCTTCCCCGCTTAACACAACTAACAGGCTTGTCTAATTCTCATCAACAATTTAAAATTCCGGATATAGATTTTCATTTCTTTCAATGTCATATGTTTCTTTTTCTAGATTTTGATCTTGGTTCCATTCCTTTTTAAAAAATTTATATTTATTTACTATAATAATTTTTTCCATAGCTCATAAGAGATTTGTTAATTTTTATTAACAAAAGTTAATAATTATTAACTTTTTTACATTGATCATTAAAAGGTACTGAAAAAGCCTACTCTTTCTGCTACAACATAACATATCAGAGCATGATGCAATAGAAAACATTGCTTCTGATACTATTCTGATAAAATATAGATTATGGACTTTCTAAGTGACTTGGGCTTGTTGCTTAATGTTTCCACATATATGGAGTAGTTGCAAATATCTAATTATTAATAAATCAATAGTGTTTACATTCTTATTAACTGCTACAAAAAGCAGTTATTTAGTTTTGCAGGTCTCTCCCACATGGGTCAACATTTCTATTGGTGGGTTTATTTTTTAGCAGGGGTAAGCTAGTGCAGTATTTGTCTGTCCATCTACTTAAACGCTAGTTAATTTCTGTTAGACACTACATTAACTGTATGCTTAGAAAAGTAAAGGAGTTTTTGAATATCATATATCAACAGTTTTTGCTGCTATTGTCCTTTTTCAGGAATAAGTTGAATAATTTGATGCAGACTAGATTTTGTATCTTAGGGCAAAAAAAGGAGCAGTCGAAATGTGATGGAATTGTCAGTGTATCTGTGAAGCTGTTAGTATTAGTTTTTTACAAGTTGTTTGTCAACTTTTTTAACAGTTTTTTTATATCTCTGAATTTGTAAGTAAGTAAGTTAGCATGTTAAAATAAGTAACACGGAAGCCAAAATGTCTGCCATTTTTCTTTTCATGTGCATGCATTAAGTTACCCTCGAAATTTAATTGGACTCTTGGAATTCCCACAGCCTTCGGGAAAGTACAGGGGAAGGAAAAATCAGTAAACACCGAAACAATTAACATGTAAGTGTTGGACGAATATGCTAAACTATGAATTACTCTGGTGGTTTCTATAGCATAGCATTCAATTTGGCCATTTTCAATACATGAAAAATTAATACGTTGAGTTTGTGGTTTGTTAGTTGTAACACTCTTATTGATTCATCAGTGTGGATTCAACCAGGCTATTACAAAATACTTATTAGAGTCCTATACTGATGCCCTTCCACCAATAAAGCTAGCAAAATGCCCTTCTCTCTTTCAAGCTTATGGTCTTCATCAATTAGTAAAGCTGTACCAGGAGTATCATTTATAGAATTCAGAAAAGCATGAATAACATGCTTTATATTCTGAATTCATTTGAATCTGACTATTCCCAAAGTCAATGTCTTCATCCAGAAAATGTAGTATCTAATATATCCATCATTCCAATGTTAAACTACACGGTAGAAAGGCAACTTCTAATGTCGTTGGTTTGAAAGTTTTGCATTATTGCACACATTTCTTTAGATTGTGTTATTCCCCTACAGCCCAGGTCTTTGTGCAGGCCTCTCTCCAAATTTTCTGTGGTTTAGTGTCTTGCAGCTTGGTATTTTTTCTTCTTTCCTCAAGCATATTTAAAAAATGTTATTGTCTAAAATCAAAGGGCCTTAATTTATCTATTCTAGAAAGTTCTATGCTGGAAAGAGATGCAGAAAAAAGGGTCTGCATATTTGAATCTAAGTTTCATGTACCAATCTTTCGTGCATCACTGGCAGCAGACTATATGAAAACCAGGGCACCCATTTGAAGGGACACCATATGGAACCCACTGCACTGAACCCACTTAATAATAGATGATGCCTCCTATCTGATCTTCTGCCTCCAGTTTCTTTTATTTTGTAGCTCACTTGCTGCCAGGGTTCTCTTCAAATCAAAAATATGATCTTGCCAAACCCTGGCTTAAAAAATGTTGATAGTTCCCCCATTTGCTAATCGGGTTCTAACCTACGACAGAAAATTAAACCCTTGTTCCTTTCCATTTGCAACCCTCCTCTCTTCACTCTCTTTGCACTCAGAACTTTAAACTTTGAATTATTCATAAGGCCCTGCCAGACACATGCTTTCTCACAGCCTCCATGTCTTAGATGTATTCTTTCTCTTATCTGGAATTCCTCTGTAATCTTCTCTGTTTAGCAACTCCCTTCTAATCGTGTCATGTAATGTAATGCACGTAGGAGTCAGCCCTGATATCTCCTTGTCGGTGAAGGCTTCCTGGCGGTGTTCTGCAGGTAAAATTAATCTCCACATATACTTCCAAAATATTACCTTACGAAAAGATTTATCGTAACATTTGGCATATGTGTTTTTTAACCCCAAGATTCTGAGCTCCAAAGACAGCTTATTTAATAAAATATAATTTTTAAACATTAAAAATTGGTGATTATATCTAATTTGTCTACACAAATTAGACACGTTCAAGAGATACGTGCTCAATGTATAGATGAAATCTCTATTGCTTAATATGTGGTTTATGTTCATTGAACAAATATTTATGAAACACATGCCTTGTGCTGGTTTGTGTTCTGCTTGATGGAAATACACCATTGAGCTACTCCCCCTGCCAGAACAAACAATTGAGGAGTTTCTATCTTCCCCACAAAACGATTGTCTATTTTGGGGGTCTCTGAAACATGGCTTAGTTCTAGAACACAGTAAAACTAAGTGGCTTCTCCTGAAATTGAACCAATGATAAGCACTTCATTTGGACAGTCTCTACACCACTGCCATGACAGTATTTTCATGTATCAGGTGTGAATCCATGTAATTTATGAAATGATGATCTAATTGACCTTCTGAACTCAAGGAGAAGAGTGTGAGTGGATAACATTTCGAGGGTAATTCTAACCTTGGAAAACTGAATCCCAGCCATTGACTATGGAGCGATGCTTGAGCTATTATTACCTTTCACCTCACACTATTATATAATTTATTCTTGCCCTTTGCAGGATCTCCAAATGCCACACAAACAGTATATTTATGACAGCAAGGGCAGCAGCTAACTGTCTCCAAACACTTGTATCATAGATCCATCCACTCACAGAAAACAAAACAAAACGAAACAAAACAAAACAAAACAAAACAAAAAGAACTTTTCAAATCATGTTCCCTTTGGACAGACTACAAAGACCTGATCACAGCTCTCTTGTCATTTTTCTCTTTTTGAGGAATATAACTTTAAACTACTTTTGAATTATGTGAGAGGAGACAGTGTATATTTTCTACTCTAAAAGCAATTTAAGATGGAGTTCTCTGACACAAAGGCAATTCAAAAATAGCTGAAACTTAAGAGCTGACACTCCCCCTTGTTTGGGACACAAATATATTGAATAGAGATATTAGCAATCAGGGCTGTTTTCAAATGCTCAGTGCAAAATTGCAGAAGTGTTTTGGTTTATAAATACTGTGCAGGCAATGCAAGTTTCAGATCAAAGGTACCATTTGTTCAGTTAGAATTTTGAGGAGTAATACGCTGTTGGGTGCCATTTTAATCATCTAAGCCCTTACAAGTTCAAAAATGGACAGAAATTAAATGCAAAAAACTAAAATAAAGAGGAGACATTTATATTTCATGTAAAGTGTCATTTTATTACCTTACTTGTAATTCACTAAAATGCACCACTGGTGTGGGAGATATAATATTAGCATAATATTAATATCAGGAGCTTTGGACTTAGGAAGCATTTGGATCAAATCCTGCTCAACATTCCCTATTTACTGTGGGCGTGTATCTTTACCTATTCTGCTTAAACAGTTTACTTGTCTATGAAATATAGATATGTCAGTCATCGTACCGAATTTCCTGGATTGGTGGGAGAGATCCATCTTCATATGGGATACTTTTCCACCCCAAAATTAAAGCACAATTTTTTAGATGATTAAGCACCCTCCACGTTAAAAATAAGATTCACAGGGATGATTAGAAATATTTTGAAAACCTTTTAAAGTTTCCATGTCTTTCATAAAGTAATAAATTAGTAATCAGGCTTTAAATTTGTATATGATATAGAGAGGCAATTCACTGCATAATTACACGCATAAAATTCTGTAAAAGTTTCAGCCCAAAGACATATTAGTGTAAGTCGTATGGGTAACTCTGCACACATCCTTAAGATGCAGCGAGTTCTTCAGGGCCAAGGCAAAATTACACTATGCAAATGTAAAGGTGGCTGTATCCTGACAGATGGCATAAAATAAAAAATAAAAATAGCATTTAAAGTTCAGGTCCCTCTTAAGAAAGGGAAGCATGATGTTGTATCACTCTGGGAAAAGGTGAAGTTACATGAAGATATAAGGTGAATGAATGATAGTTAATTAGAATTAAAATCGCACATAGAGGGCTGTCCAGAAAAAATCCAGCCATAAATGTCTCTATTTTTCATATTACATGGCTGGATACTTTCTGGATAGCCCTCATATACCTACATGAAGGCAACTAGACAGGTATTAGGTAAATGAATGTCGACATATGTAAATGGGTAGAAATAAATGGGTTGTATGGATCTCCAATCAGAGAAGCTGCCAGAACCTTCCATTAGTCTGGAAGACATAATTGAAGCAATTCCTCTAAAGGCATACCTAAAAAAGATCATTTAAGAAAACATATTTTTTAATATTATCAATCTATTTAGACTTTTTTTAAAGGTCTACATTAGACAAAAGATCAAAATAATGCTAATTTTTTTAAAAACTTGGAAAAATATTGATTGGGAAAAATTGTAGTAGCACGATTTCTATGTAAAAACAAAAAAAAAAGTTTAAAAATTAAAAAATATAACTGCTATTTGGACTTTTATGTCATATTTTAAAATATCTAAAACATGTTAAGACTTCAGTCCAATTATAATGTGAACTTTAATTTTAATATTACCCTTTATCAGCAGAGAAATAAAAATACCACAGTGGTTTCCTTGAGGAGCACTGCACTTTGAGCACAGCAGAAATAGCTAGCCTGGACTGCAGGAAGACCTGCTCTTCTCAGACCAAAGACAGAACACGTTTCCCAGGGGTCCTTGCTCTTTCCTTGGACAACAGAACACAGGTGGAACGCATGGAGACTACTTCCCAAACTAGATAAAAAGAAATGTCCTTACTCACAGCTCCTCTGACCTCTTCTCTTAGTTTGGTGTAGATGTGTATGGAAAACCCGAAAGAAAACGTGTTGAAGATAATTGAAGCATAGGTAGAAAGGGCCTTGAGAACGTACATTGGGAGGAACTGGAAGCTCTGAAACACTTCTTGAAGGAAAGCTGACCGCCAACCCTAAACTCTCATGCACAGACAACTACATTCTTTACAGAAAATTAATTAAATTAAAGTTACCTGCATGAAAAATAAACATCTATTATGGTTGAGTCATTACATATTTTTAATTTCTACTACATGAGTTTTAATTATTTTCTTTTTAAATTTTTATTGAAAATAGCATATATGTTGAAATACATACCCAAATATTTAGAATTTTTCATAATCTGAGACAATTTTCTTATGAAATTTTCTAATCAATCACCTATCCTGAGTAGAGATAATCACTGTTCTGGTTAATATCACATAGATTAGTTATGCGTATTTTAGAAATTCATCCAAATGAAGCCATATAGCCCATATCATTTGGTTTGGCTTCTTTCATAAATCTTATGCTAGTAAAAATCATTCATGTCATTCATGTATGAGTAATTGTTTCTTTTTTCATTAAGTTACTTTCAATTTAATAAGTATATCACAATTGGCTTATTCATTTTTGTGTTTATAAATATTTGGATTATTTTCAATTTTAGGCCATTATAAACAAAGCTGCTATGAGTATTTTTGTACAATTTTTTTGTGTGAATATGTGTTTTTTTTTCTTTCTTGGGTAAATAGCTGGAAGTGGAATTACTAGATTGTAGGGAAGACATACGTGTGATTTTTGGGGGAGGGGGTAAAAAAATGACCAAACTTTTATTTCAAATTTTCGTACAATATTCACCTATTCCCAGTGATGTGTGCCACCTTAATTTGTTTCATATGCTGATCAAAACTTGGCATTACTCTTTTTAGTTTATCTATTCTAGTGAGTGGAAAATGGCATCTCATTTTAATTACATTTTTTTCTGATAATTAATGATGCTGAGCACCTTTTAAAATACTTATGGGTTATTTTATTTGTGAAGTGTTTTCTTTTTTAATTTGTGCCCATTTATTTTTATTATGGTGTTCATCTTTTTATTGAATTTTAGGTGTTCTTTATATAATTTGAACCGAAGTTCTATGTCAGAACGTGTAGTTCATTTTTTGATACCTTCCTAAAGACGAATTAACCAGTTAAATATGTGTCAATCTCTGGACTCTCTATATTGTTACATAAATATAATGCCAACACTACACTGTTTTCATTACTGTGATTTAAAATACATTGAATTCATGTCCTGGTATTAATTTAAGTGACTGTATTTTTTGTTTTGTTTCGTTTGTTATACTAAGTTTCTTTTATTTTTGATAAATTGAGAATCCACTTGTCACTTTCTACAATAAAAACTTTCTATGATTTTAAATAAATTGGTGTTGAATCTACAGATCAAATTTGGGGTAATTATCAGCTTAACAGTGTAGGTCTTTTGATTTGCATTTAAGGCTTATTTAATTATTTCTACACTATTTTTAAATAAAATTTTAACTTTAATAGTCTTGCATTCTTACAAGAAAATTCTAAGAATTTCATGCTTTTTGAAGCTATTGTAAATGGACTTTTAATTTTTTCCCCAGTTGCTCACTATTAGTTCCTAGGAATATAATATTGTATATTGACTCCATATCTGTGATCTTATTAAAAAATCACATGTGTATTATAGTTGATTTTAGTATATGCCTTTAAATTTTAATGTGCGTGATCATGCCAACTATGAATGAAGCATCAGACTTTTCCTTTCCAATGTGTATACTTATTTTCTTGTTTTATTGTATTAGATATTTTCTTCTATTTAAAATTGAATAGAAATGGTAAAGGAAGAGATTCTTTCCTTTCTCCCAAACTTAGACGAGATGTGTTCATTGCTTCACTATTATGCATGTTGTTAGTTAGAGGCTCCTTATGAGTGTCCTTCAATAGATAGAAAAAAATGTCTTCCTATTTCTAGCATGTTGACAAGTTTTTCATGACTACATGTTGAACTTTACCCAGTTATTTTTATGCATCTATTTAGATCATCATTTAATTTTTATGTTAAACTACTTTTGCTTTTCTGGCATAAGTTCTGCTTGTTTGTGATGTAATATTAATAGCTACTGGTACATTGATGATTTGATTTGTTAGTATTCTGAAGAGGTGTTTCATCTATGTACAAAAGGGATAGTGGTTTATTCTTTTATTTTCTCAAAATTTCCTTTTCAGATTTTGATTTTAAGTTCATTTAAGCCTCATTAAAGGAGGAAAAATATTTTCTTAATTTATATTCTAATTGAGTTTGAAAGTACTCAGGATACAGTCTGAAAAAATCTCTCACCTGGCAAAGATGGGACAATATGAAAATCAAAGAGTATCATTATAATAAATTAAAACCTGTTATATGAGTTAAAATTATTGATAAACTTTGATGATAAAAAACATATTATTATTCTTAAACATGATTAAAAACAGTAATAAAACATTTAAGTTGTCTTTTCTATAGGAATTGTATCGCATGCAAGCAAATGATGGAAGAGAAGAAATTTATATTAACAGAAGTATTTTACCTAGTAAACAGAAGAAATGAGAAAATTAGTATATTTACATGTTCCAACCCATAATGAATTTATTTGTCTGTATAAAATTCATCAATGGCTGGTAACATCTTAAAAAGAGATTATCACACACCCACAAACTCATACAAAATACATCACGTCCAACTATGTACCTCATGGTGACTACTTGTGATGTTTGAGAATAAATTTGAACCTCAATATGTGTAAGACTTTAGATCTAACTCCCAGTTTGTAGAAATTACCTAAAATAGAGAATAGTGTTAAAAGACATTAATGGTATGCAATCAGCTGTATTCAGAAGGGGCACCTCAACAGGAAAAACAACCTGGTTTCATCAACCAAAAAGAAAATAAGAGTTTAAGAGTAATACTTATATTTAGAGAGTCTCAAGAGATATATCATTCATTGAAATGCCTACCATTATTTGGAACCCAAATTACAATGATATAAATCATAGATACTTACCTATGTACGTACATGCATATGTACATATGAATACATGGATACCGTACACATACACATTGTTTATTTCTACTTTCAATATGCTTGCAAGTTTTTCTAATACCACTTAAAAATAATAGAAAAGTGGATGGGAAAACTAAATATTGCATTCTCTCCAATATGATTAAATATGGCACATTCCATGGCACTATCTATGATTTGTACCAAACTTGATGAATCCGATTTCGATCTAACCTTCATCAATAGCTTCCAGTTTAAACCAAATGTGAAGGCTAGAGAAGCAAATCAAATAGCAGTAGAGAATGCAATTACATAAATACAGAATGTAAAATTATCCTGGGAAACTGAGTAAGTCAGTATGATGAAAATAGAAAGAAAATTGTTCTAGAGTAGAGCAGACCAAAGAGCGTCAAAGTGCAATTTGTGCACTTAGATCCTCACTCAACGTTCAAGCGGTGGAAAAGATGTGGGGTTGAGGCAATTGGTTATGGCCTGGGTAATGATGATATTGAATATGCTGGCTTACTTCTGTAGATGTTTTTAAAATATTGTGATCATGTAAAAATATATTTTACATGCAATTTCTAACGTGTCATTTTCATTGGGTATGATCACAATATTTTGGTCATTTAAGAAAATCTTTTTTTCAGAGATGTATGCTGAAGTAGTTAGGAATGAATTGTCTAAGGATTACTTTAAAATTTCATTTCAGCAAAAAATATAAAAGATGAAGCAAATATGACAAAATGCTGATAGTTCTTTAATCTCAGGTTGGGGTTCATTATGCTATTCTATCTGTATTTATGGATGTTTGAAAAACTCATAATAAAAAGCTTTAATATTAAAGTCATATTAATAAATGCTTTAGCAGCATCCTGTCTACCATCAGTAGCATCCAAATGATTAATGTTTATTAAAAATTATTATGTATTTATTTAAAGTGGTTTGGCAGTATATATACTACGAAGTATTTTGCTGTTCAGATTTATGAAGTGTGTGTGCATTCTTGAAAGTTATAAAAGGAAAGATTTTAAAAATGCCATCTAATTTAATCCCATGAACTTTGTAGCAGTTCTGAACAATCAAGGACTGACTTTACTAAATATCCAAGATTAAAATATTACTTTTAAAAATATATGAAAAAATAATAATAATAAATTAATAAATAAATAAATAAAAATATATGAACAAGAAAGAAAATCATAAAATTCAAGGCACCCTGACTCATGCAGTCATTACAGATTCACAGTAAAATAAAGTCATCTTCCTAAGATTTCTTGGGAAAAAAAAACATAAAGTTAACCATAATTGCTGCATCTTTGATGACTGAAAATCAATATAATAAATTATGTAGTTTATATCCACATATAAATGCATTAGATATAGTCTGATCATTTCCCATGTTCTTGTAAATATCCGTAATTCAAGTTGTTCATGCTCTGCTATAAACAAATATTTTTCAGATAACTAGTTTTTTTTAGTTTAGTACATACTTAACTATATTTTACATGCCATAAATTTTCACCTAAATCATTTCTTGTTTATAAAGCACTAGCCACATTCAAAGTTAATTGGAAACTTTAAATTTCCCCTAAAGCTCATACCATATAAAGGTCAGTGAATCGGTAATAATAATTATTGAAAACAATAGAATACAGAGTAAGAATCTTAATAAACCACTTTATCTACAGCTGTTTTATTACAAATATATTTTAAAACTGTAAGTTCAGGATAAATATATCTGATAATTTAAAGAAATCTCTAGATAGAGCAAGAAACAGCTAGGGTGCCCTTAAACTACTCAATTTTATTAATGATGACAGCAACACTGGGACTCAAATGGAAACAAAATTACATAGAAAATGGAAAAAGAAAATATATACTTATTCGAAATAAATCATCTTACTACAAAGAAGTCAGCTTAGTTCCTTCTTTTTATCAAATTGTTCTTAATAGATTAATGTTTTAAATCCAGATGTTTCCATCTCTGCTGCTCCTGGGAATGTATTTATTATCTTTGACCCATCATTAGGCATAAATTCCTTGAGCGTCTTGAGCCCTTACTTCTGGGTCTGCTTCATGAAGTAAACATATAATAATTTATTTTCTACTTCAGAGCACATTTAGGAGTGAAAAGAACTTTGAATGATTGCACTGGGATAATAAGCATAATTGAAATTGCCATGGCAAATTGGGACATCTGTTTACCTTCCACATGATCCCTCTATAGTGAATCATATAAGATCCATGCCTCATACAGCGTGGTGGTTTGATTTTCAGTGCCAGAGCATGAGTGTGGGACATGGAGTTTTACTGCAAAATCATCTGGATCCCAGAAAAATCTGTCAGGAGATCGCCAAGATGTGGAATTAACAGAAGACACTGGACTTAAAGGTAACTCAGTAGAACACACAGATTCTTTAACTGTCTCCCCGTTTTCAGGATCCTCAACTCAAGTTGCATTCTCAAGAATATAAAATTGTCCCTCTCCTTTATCTCCCTTTCTTCAATTTGAAGTCTTCTTCCCCAAGTGAGAAGAGGTTAGCCTTGGCATGAGTCTGTTTCCTGAATTCTCTAACTAAGTATGTTTCCAAGAACCTGATGATACTGTTTTTAGTAAATGAATAGCATCAGCCTTCCTTTCTCTGTTTCCTTGCTAACTACAGGAAGGTCTGTCTGAACTCAGCAGTCCCATTTGGGAAGCTACTAATCACATTTGTCTTTTGAGCTTGAAATAGTCTCATTAAAACTGAGATAGAGTCTAAGTGTTACCAAACTCAGGTTTGACTGCTCACTAATGATCAAGAGACAAGGGTTGGTAGAAAGAAAAGTAGGTTTATTTAGAATGCCAGCATTCTGGAAGATGGCGGACTCCTGCCTCAGAGGCTCTCTGTTCCTAGTGCTAGCATGGCCAGAAGGCTTTATAGGTATGTAAGAAGAAGCAGAACAAAGGAAAAGAGGAGTTAGCTAATTCCTAGGTGCTCATGTCCAGAAAATGTGGGAAAATGCCTCCTGGGGGTCTGGTTTGCTTTGAGATAATGTCACCTTGGACCTGGTCATAGGGGTAAATCATGGGTCATCTGGTGCAAAATTGCAAGGGCTTGTAGCTGGATTATCAATATCCAGAGGTCTAAGGGCTGAAACAGTTTATTTCAAGTTAGTGTTCTGGTGATTAACCAGTTATACGAGGTATGCATTTAACCCAGGGGGAAACAGAGCGATTGAATCAGAGAAGAGGGGAAGGAAACACAGAAAAGAAAAGAATAAACTAAACTTCGTTAAATCTTGCAAGGTATACCATCAATGTCATGTAAGTGTTAAATACATACTAAATTTGCAGGACTTGGTATGAAAAACATAACATAAATACCTCACTAATTTTATATTGATTATGTTTCAAAATGAAATGTTGGATATACATAGTTAAAAAGAATATATTATTAAAATTCACCCACTTTTGTTTTTACTTTTGTAATGGCTATTAGGAAATTTTGAATTACATATGTGATCATACTTTTAGCTCACATTAGGTTTCTGTTGGACAGTTTTGGTAAATATTTGCCCTATTTTGTCTTCTGTTGACATACTAATGAATGCTTTGGCTTTTTCTGTGTCTTTATATTTTATTGCTTTAGACAACACTATAAGAAATTATGCTTCCCAGTCCACATGTTTTCTTTTGCAGACAACTGAAAAATTTTGCCATGCAATGGCAATATCTGGATAATCTAGAACTTTCTATATAGTGTCAGTGAAACTTTCGAAACAAACTCAGTGCTTTCTCTGGTCCTATCTAGGCACATTTTCAGTCGGTTTCAGAGAGTCTAACACCCAACACAGTCACTAGCACTACTTGCTATTAGTATAACACATCGTAAGATAGCATTTGGCGGTGTGCGGAATAAGGGTACAGTTTTATGTCAATTTGGGCAGCATATTACATATACCTTGATTGGTATTAAACTACACTGTTTGTTCTGATTCAAATCATAAGATGCACAGGAGCCCCATAAACCCACTTCTTTGTATGGATCATGGTAGCCAAAAAAACAAGCTTTTTAATTCTAAGGTATTTTTCTTCCTCCTTCCTCCCCTCCATTATCTATGTCAAAACAGTGATATTTCCCTGCTCTAAATAATGGACAGTTGTTCCCTATTCACTGAGCATAAGCACTTAACAATTTTATATCTCCTACACTGTATCCTATAAGTTATAAAATACATATATATATGTTATCATATGTGTGTATATATATATGTACGTGTGTGTGTGTGTGTGTGTGTGTGTGTGTGTATTTTTTAACTATATCTTTTCCATCTACTGTTACCATTTTAAGTCACTCACTTAAAGCTATGGGATGATCATTAATTGATATCAAAGAAATAAATTATCATCAGAGATAATCTGACAATTACTTAATGTAACTACATCTTTACTGAATACATTAATACATAGCTCTCGCACTATGCATGCATAAGAGTAAGGAAAAAATAAACCTCTATCCTGATTTATAGATGAAAAATTGTCTTCTGAATTTACCACTGACTACCAATGAATAAAATAATTTTAAAACCCTGTTAATTCTTCACTCCACTTACATTACTGTTTTGGTCAATTTAATTTATTATGGGAAATACAGTGGCATAAACATGGCTCTGACAAAAAGAAAATCATTGTGATTTATTCCCCCACACACAAAAAAAACCTGTGCAGAGATGGATCTCAATAAACATGACCTATTATCTTTTTTATGTAACTCATTTTTGGGTCTCAAGGTTTGTTCCTAAGAAAGCTGAAAACATCATTCAGAAAATTGCTGAGGGCTTGGAAGATGGGAAATCTCAAAATATATTCTGAAGCTCAAATGCTATGTAACAATGAAGTTCAACAAAAGGATGCAAACGGAATGAGTCCCTACGTAGAGTGTACCTACCTGTCCTAAGCTGTGTCGCTGTGCTATGTGAATTGATTTCAGATGTTTATGTGTTAAGAAAATATTTATTAAGCAGGCAACATGGTTGGAACTTGGCACAAAGATGAATTAAACATATATTATACATACTTTCTAACTCAATATCCCTATATTTTGGATTTGACCTGTCCCAAAATTTGACAGCACAAAATAAGGTGTCACATGTAGAGTTCAAGGAGCTATAGAATTTCGGAAAGTAGGGCCATTTGAAGTTTACGAATTATCAGAACAGATTGTTTTTTCCTCTTAGCAACGATAAATGTGAAGTAGGAACATTGATGGACACAATGGAATGTCATTCTGCAAATACATTTACATAACCACGGAACAAAACCATTATTTTTGGCTTTCCAAGTGAACACTTTTTAGTTTTTAAAGAATTAAACAAAGTCTGTTGTGACAGTTAGAGGTAACATTCAGAGTGACTGCAGAAGCCTTCTTTTCGGTTGTTGGTTTTGTTTCTGTATTTTTACCACTGTGAGCTGTCTATTAACAAAGAGGAAAATATTCATATAACTTGAGCAAACTTAGTAGACAATCTGCAAATATGTGATCTGCTATTTCTTTACAAGAAATACCACATATCTATATAAACATAAACATTTATTGTTTGGACTTTTTTTGAGGCAGTAATTAATTTCTCATTATTTCCTTCAGAAGCAACCTGAGGGGGTTAAGGTACATCATTTTCAGAAATGACTCTTAATTCTGTTCTAATGAATTGTGATTTACAACTCTATGAGGAGCAGATCGAATCATAAGAATAAGTTTGGAGAGGGGGCAAGGAGAAAACTAGGTAGCACAGCAAGCAAGTTAATCACATTGTTTCTTCTGGCTTCTCCTATGCACCAGTTGTTTTGACATCATGGGGACCATATGTTTCCACTCGATATAGTCAGGTGTATTTAACCTTTTTGGGCTGCCTTCTACCAACTCTGTTGTATTAAATTCAGTTCGGTAGGCATTTTTGGAAAGCTGAACCATTCATAGTCTTAAGGACTGAAACTGAAGACATTTGATTAACTGCAAAACAGTGCAAATCTTGACAATGATATAATCTATAGGTTAAGATATCAGATCAAACTAAAAACTACACTGAATATTTTCAGGGTATAGAACCATGAGATCTGCCAGTGAGGCTGAACTGTGACTGAGGGAATATTATTTTGCTGGAGCCAATTCTTCACACTCTTTTTTTTTTTTTTTGTAACCAAACTTTTAAAATGGGCTCTATAGCTTAATTAATCCAGGCTCTGACAAGGCAAATTCTTAGAAGAAGAAAATATAAGGTGATGGAAAGAGAAGTCACATTAGGTGGTGAACTTATTATACATCAAGTTGACAATGCACTGTAGAATTATATGCCTGAAACCTATGTAATCCTTGCTAACAGATGTCACCCCAATAAGTCTAACAATAAAAATGAATTAAAAAAAAAAAAGAAGAAGAAAATGAAAGCATTGAAAGTAATTTCAAAGGGAGGAATGTGTGTGTGTGTGTGTGTGTGTGTGTGTGTGTGTGTATAATTTTATTTTATTTTATTTTATCTTTTTACTGTGAACTATAGTTTGGATCACTACAGCAAAAAAATCAGATTTAAAATTGAAAATGCCAAGAGTGGATGTTTGTCTTGATTTCTCTTAATTTATGTCACAGACACAAATACAAGTAAATAAGAAATGCTATTATTTCCTTCTCCTGGCCTAATCTCATACGTGTGTTTGACTGTTTAGGTGGAGTGAACCAATGTTATGTGGGCATAAATGACACCCTGTTATAGGTCTTTCCTAGGTCCTTTGGGAAATTATGTTTTTTTGTCAGAGGTTGAGTCTTGAAAAATGAAATTAACTGTATCATATGGTCATTAGATTTTACTATAGTTGAACATATTATTAACTATAATACCAAATCATTTGTTGGAAACTATATTAAATGTGGAGATATTTTTCTCAAATATAATTTAATCCACTAAAAACAAAATAAAAATAGCAAATTAAAAAATTAGGGTAAAATTTGTGTTTGAGTGTGAAATCACCTCACACCTGTTAGAATAACTTTATCAACAAGGCCTAACAATGGCTGGAGGGGATGTGGAGATAAAGGAACTCTGGTACACTGCTGGTGAGAGTGCAAACTGGTACAACCACTGTGGAGGTTCCTCAAAAAATTGGGAATGGAGTTACCACATGACCCAGCAATCCCCCTTCTGGGGATCTATCCACCAAATTTGAAAATCTTAGTCCTCAAAGACTTATGTATCCCAGTGTTCATCACAGCACTGTTCACAGTGGCCAAGACATGGAAACAACCCAAGTGCCCTTTGATAGATGGATAAAGAAGCTGTGGTACATACATATGATGGAATATTACTCAGCTATGTGAAAAGATGAAACTTGGCCTTTTGTGATATAATGGATGGACCTTGAGATCATCATGCTAAGCAAAATAAGCCAGACAGAAAAATCCAAGAACTGTATGACTTCACTTATATGTGGAATATCAAACTGAAAGCAATAAACAAACAAACAAACAATTCTTGGACACAGTCAATAATTCAGTGGTTACCTGGGAGAAAAGGGAGAGGGATGGGAGAAGAGAGTAGAGGTGGGAGAGCGGGGAGAGGGAGCCAGATATACAGTGATGGAAAGAGAACTCACACTGGATGATGAGCATATAATACAGATGATGCACTATAGAATTGTGTACCTGGAACCTATGTAATTCTTGCTAATCAATGTCACACCAATAAATCTAACAATAAAAAAAGAAGTGCTCATTTAAACATTAGCCTACAGAAGCACAGTTTAGAACTATTATCACTCCATTTTCTTTAAGAAATGGCACAATATCTATAACCTGTTAATTATACATAAAAAGTGTGTATATGTCTCAACACAAGTTTTGTTTTATTTATGCATAATTTTTGTCAACCATCACAAAATCTTGCTGTCTGTAGGAATAGATATGATATAAATGCAAAATAAGGTTAGTGAAAGCTGTATAATGTCCACCATGTATCTCTAAAGAGATGATGCTATTGGACAGGCAATGTGATATAGTAAGAGTGCTCTGTATTAGAAATCAGAAAACTAGCTTGAGTTCTGATTTTATCATTTATCAGTTAAGAGGCTGTAGACAAATTTAATTACCCACATGGTCGCACTCTTTGAAAATAAAATGAACTATATCATCTCAAATATAACTTTTCTCCTTGTATCCTCAGGTCTACATTGTTCATGAAGTCCATTCTTTTAAATAACCTTTATGAATGCCTGGCATGTTTTGGGCTCATGTTCTTTTGGTGTAGAAAAAGCGATCATGAATCTGCCCAACAGCATCTCTACCTTTATAGATAGAAACAAACCAGAATCTAGAATGTAACAGTGTGTGTTACAAAGAAAGCAAAGCTATGATAAAGAAAGTCTGTGGGGTTACTTAAGATTAATCATGAAAGACCATTTAAGGGGTGATACTTGGAGTCAGAGGTGAATGACAGGGAAGGAGATCTGGGAGAAGAGAATTCCGAGCAGAGAATCAACACATGCAAGAACTGAGAATTAAAGAGAGAAAAGTAACAACAACTTAGTGGACCCGGAGCCCTGTGGACAAGAGGCTGAGGTTGGAGAGACCATCAGAGGTCAGCTCTTTAATGGCCTCAGTACATCAGCACTCAGTGTGTGGATTTTAATCTTAAATTCCAAATAATGACGACATGAGCTGATTCGCATTTTTAAAAGATCACCCTGGCTGTGGGGTGGAAAAGACGTGAGCATAATGTCTTACTTTGGGCTGCTGTAACAGAATGCCATAACCTGGGTGGTTTAAACAACAACAAAATGCACTTTCTTCCCGGTTCTGGAGGCTAAAACTTCAGAGATCAGGATACTGGGCTGATCAATTTGTGGTGAGGGCCTCCTTCTTGGTTTGTAAATGTAGTCATCTTGCTGCTGCTTCACATGGTGGAGAGCAGGGAGAGGGAAACAAGCTCTCTGGGATCTCTTCTTCTAAGGGCACTAATCCCATTAATGACACCTCCATGACCTAATTACCTCCCAAAGGCTCCACCTCTTGTCATGGCACCATCACATTAGGGATTGTATTTTAATATGTGGATGTGAGAGTTGGACACAAGTTTTAATCTATAGCGGGGAAGGATGGTAGAAGATCATTAAACCAGTTAGTACACACCTAGGATAAAAGTGAGAGTTTATCTTGGTGGCAGTGGAGTGAATAAATACAATCAATCAATTTTGGAATGAGGAGTTAACAGGAATTGCTGTGGTGGTTTAGGGGTGAGGGAGAGATCAAGATTAGGTTCCCACATTTTAAGCTAGAGAAATTAAATGAAATGATGGCATTTCCCTTAACAAGGAAGATTATAGGAATTCTGTTCTAAACCAATTGAGAGATGCATTTAGACATCTCAGTACAGATGGGTAAGTTGGAAGCTAAGAAGTTTTGAGCTGCTGATAGACATCTGGAAATAATAGCTTATTAAAAAGCTTTAAAACCAAGAGACTAAATAATAACTCATTACCAGTAATAAATTTTCCATAAAGATGAGTGGTATAATGGCCATTTAGTTAGGTCTGGATGTTTCCAGAAAAGGCCAGCCTACCTACCTTGGCGGTTGTAATCCGGCAAGATCTGGTGCTTAGATTTTTGTGGTCAGACACTTGATATGTCCACACACTGAGAACCAATTCTTCTCTCATGGAAACACAAATCAATAAGCTATCATAGACTGGAATATGAAACCAAAACATAATTTATTAATTAGTATATTGCTGGCTGCCATATGCACCAGATACTATTCAAGCAAAAGTAATCTGTTATTTTCACAGTAGAAATTTCTACAGATGGGACCAGATTTTTCTTAGAATCCTTCTTATGCTAATCATTTAAATGTCCCTGTTCTGATGCCAATCATTGTAATTAGAATTTTTTACAAGGAAAAGAATGTGTTACTTATGTTAATAGAATTAGCTAGAGGTTGCCTTCTTCTCTCCAGGGACTGTATACCAATAGAACCGTAGATACTTTGGTGAAGGCTTTCTTTCTCTGCTTCTTGAATAGATGTCACTGATATTCACCTCTGTAAATCTTTCTTGAAGTCTCCCTTTTAGTCATTGACACATTCTCTTCTCTGATTATATTAATGCATGCAGTGAGATCTCAGTCAGTATTCTTAAAAATTCTGTTACTTTACATGTATCTGCATACAACTAAGTAGTGCATCAGTTTAATAACTGAGTTACTGTAGGGATGGACATTTTTTCCTTTTGGCCTTCTGGGCTCCTTGGCTAGTCTAATCAAATTGACCTAAGAGAGATCCATTTATTTACATATTTATGAGAGCCCCAAAAGAAAATGAAACCCAAGGGCAAGTTGGTCAGTTGAGACTATATGGCACTCTGAGTTAAGAGATGGGATAGAGAACTGGAGCTTCTAAGTAGAAAAGGGTAATTCACGAGACAATATGAAGAGAAGATGTTGGGTCAATAGGTATTTGCCCGCTCGGGAGGCAGGTAATTCAGACAAAAGTTACCTCTGGAAATAGCTCTCTCCCTCTGCTCCAGGCCCCCTTATCTATAGTCTTTTCAGCAGTAAAAATTTCTCTTGAGTCTTCTTCTGTCTTGATTGCTTTCAACTCAAAATAATCCACATGCCAAAGTGACATATTTTGGGGTCATGTATTTTACATCCCTTCACTCCCTGGAAGCAATGCTGTGTCTCTTTGGTGCAAGTTCTTGTGGGAAACCTATAGGCACCCTATGAGATCATAAATCATTCAAGAAACTTTCATCAGTGCTTACTTAGCTTTATTTATTGTGATGACCACAAAGACTAAAATTTTCCTCCACTATATGAATGAAAGAAATACAAAATGTGTTCATGATAAATTTCAATTATTCATATATTCCATTAGCCATATTTTTCCAACCCTGATATATTCATGAAACAACATTTTTATGGTAATCTATTTAATTTGAGAACTCAGATGATGTTATTTAAATGTGCATTTTTTCCAATCTGAGAATCCAGAAGAAATTATTTACAAATAATTGCAATTCATCTAACAATTTACAGATTAGCTTTGAAGCTCAAAAGCAGTCCTGTCATGTGTGAAATTTCCTGGTTAGTAAACATGAAGCCAGGATTTAGAAACCCTATCACCTAACACTTAATAGCCTGGATATTTCTGATAAGCTGGAAGCAGTTTGCACTTATTGCAACTACCCCGACGGCTTCAGGAGTCCATCGTGTTAGACATTCACAATGACATTCTGATCTTCTTACTTCTATTCTCTCTTTCTCTCTTTTTCTTTCTTTCTTTCCTGTTCAAAGTCCTTCTGCCAAGCAACATGAGGCAAATTTTATAAAGTGAGACCAGACTTTTCCTCTGAGACATCATCATGTGCTTCTGCTAGGAAAAGCTAGGTAAAAATCACTACTCGTAGAGTGATTCCTTGTTCTGGAGACAGTTTTCTGCATTGCAGCAAAATCTCCCATCGAGAGTTTCGGTCCCACTATTGTGGAGTCCTGTTGTTCTGTCTGAAAGTCTTCTTGCCTTTGGCCCTCGGGGTGTATGGCAGAGAAATTCCTGACTTGGTAAATAAAAGTTTTCAAAGCAAGTATGGTAGTAAAATTCTTTCTGGAGCAGAGGCCATGCTATGTGTTCATCAAACCCTCTGAGTGCCACCTGCCAACCACCGAGTAGGCCCCAGCCATTTTTGTATGACACAGTCCCATGCTTACTTGACCACTGACATTTGAAACAGTCATCAACACACTATGGGGTTCACTATCCAGAAACTAGGCTTGGTAACTGACCACTAAGTACGTAGGCTCAAGGAGAACCAAGTCAGTAATAAAGTTGTTAGTTCTATCATCAATTCCTTCATTCAGTTACATAGTATGTTATTTACACATCAGTGTCCTCGTCTATAAAATGAAGTTCACCTAGATGATGCCAAAGGTCCCTTGCTTGAGTTGTTTACAAGTCTATTTTTAGTTGTGGTTATCAGTTTTAAATAATCATTTCCAGATTACTCAGTGAAACTTCCAGAGCTCTATTATATCTATTGCCACACGGTATTGTAATTATCCATTTACTTGTGAAATGCTAACTTTAACCTATGAACTCACTGAGACCAAGGATTTTGGAGACTAGCACATAGAGAAATATGACTTTTGAATAAACAATCTCTTGGTGATTATATATGTAACAGGGTTGAGCTCCTAAAACATAAGTTACATCAAAATCACAGATAATTCTGTTTTGACCAGAATTCTCTCTCTTCTATGAAACATCTGCAATGTACTACATGACTACAAGACCTTTACCAAAAACAGATGCTGTGGAGTTGGATGAAGCTGTCTTTCAGACATGTGGAATGTCCAAAACCCTCTGTCACTTTTTGGCAACTGGGACCGTGTGTCGGCTCTGATAAGTTGATTCAAAGACACACTCGTAGAGTCTTTGTCAGCAGGGATGTATTATAAATAGTTTATTTAAATCTCAAAGTTGAGAAGAACACTTAAATTTATTCCTAGGTCCAACATGGATAACTACCAGTTCTATTATCCTAATTTTGGCTTTTATCAGGTTGGCAAATAGTGTGTAGTAGATCATGTTAAACTATATTTAATCTTATAAAAATATTTTATGTTTTATGTGGATATAATATATTTTGAGGTGCTAAAGTATCTTAGATTTGGGAATATTATTAATGTTTTCACGTCATACCTGAAGCCATACTTTTAAATTCCAAATGGAGCCAAAATAGGCGAGTTAAAAAGTGTAGTATGGTTTTACTAATGAGTAAATGGTAGTCATGAATACAAATGTTCAAGTAAAATGCTGTCAAATACTTCATGATTCCATTTGAGGAAATTTAAGATTTAGGAAAAATATTTCCAGCTTTGTCTATAAAAATACCGAAGTAAATCTTTCATCATATAAATATTCTATTACAACAAAAGAGCAGACAAGTAGAGTAATAATTCTAAGAATGCAGAAATTCCTGACAAAAAGCAGTTGAATTTCAAACTATTGACCCGATAGGAGCAGATCCACCCAGCCAGAGGCAGCAGGACTCTCCATCATTCATTAAAATATCTTACAGCCAAGGAAGCAGACAGCGGTGTGCAAGCTGCAAAGCCTGGCTAACCACACCTCCGTGAGGAAAGAATAATGTCAGGACATTTTGTTAGGTGATGGAGACACTTGGAGGCATATCAGACATTGTATTAGAAAGATCAAATAAGTCCTTGAGCAAAACGATTAGTCTTTAAATAGGTTTGTTTGTATCTGCCTTTTCTGAAGAGTACTGTTTTCTTCTACCCCCCTGCCTTTTCTCCTTTGTTTTTATTTTTTTCTACACCATTACCATGCCCATTTTTACCAAAGAAATCTTTGAATTCACAGTGCTAAGGTTATCTTCTCCACTCTGTGATTCCAAACTCCTCAAATTGGTGTTCTCTTTTAATAAGATAATAACCCATGTCTACTCTTTCAAGTAAAACACATCTTAAATATATGTAAACAATGTAGCTTGAAATAAAAATCTTATAAGGCAGGCAATTTCCTAAATCTATTTCTGCCTTCAAATATCTAGTTGAACTATAGGTATTCAAATGGCATTGATTTGAAAATTACAGACTCTAGAGTAATATTATAAATCTAGAACTTACTAAGACAAAATATTTTTGAGCCTTAATATAAAATGTTTTGTATTATTGCATTCTATCATCAAATTCTTACTAAAATCCTAGAATCTTGATGGGTGTTAGTAATATTACTAAAGTTCTAATCAACACTAGTTTAAATATGGTATGTTCCTTACTACCAAAAAAATGAATGGGAGTGGGTTTTTCCAAAGGTATATCTATTCTTGTTTCTTCTGCATTAAATTGTTCATTTAACATCCACATTATGCAGAAGATGAATTCTAAACTATTTGCATGACCATCTAGGCCCTATATTTTAGCCTCTGGCTACTTTTGTAATAATATCTTATTTTAATTTTTTTTCCTTTTATCAGACCCTCCTTTGTAAGGAATAGTGCCATCGGATAAAAATTGCTTTTTATCCTAATATGGAAGGCTAGATAATAACATCAATATACCAGATACACTAAGGCAGACACCAAACATAAGCATCATGGGCAGAATCAATTTCTGGTTTACCAAAATAAACCTGAAATTTTATCAAAATTAATTATAGTTGTTTTATCAAAATGTTAAGCTGATAAATTTAAATTTTTCTCATTGTTATAAAAGAATAATACTTTCTCAGCACTCTTACCTGCTGGATTATTCCTATAGTTACTGTGTTACACACTTGCAATATTAAATAGAACTTCCTTTTTTTTTGAGGTTGGAGCAAGTTCAAATTTTGGTTTTGGCTTCCCCACTGTAGAGTACTGCCCATGACTGTTGCCAAGTTATGTCATCATTCTCTCTGAGATAGCTTGCTGAGGTATAGATTTATCACTCATTCATCTTCTATACTGGAAAACACAATAATGTCAGATCTTTCATTGATATAATCCTAAAATGAGGTTGTGCATACTATGTGACATGCTTTTCAATATTTTTCAGTTATATAACTAATATGACTCTTTCCATTCAACATTTTGTTTTGTCTTGTTTTAATTTGTTTTTTTTTTTAATTAATTTCACTGATTCCTATACAAGTTTAAGGAAAATGGTCTTGATACAAAGGATCAGAAATATGGCAGTGAGTACAGTTGGTTTTAAGATAACAAAGTAATGTATTAATGTTCACCTGGCACAGTATTCATATCATGTATACTTATTACAGTGTTTTTGCAACAGAGTGATTGCTGCAGCTTTACAGTAGAAATCAAGGAAAACATACTCATGCTTTGGAGTCATCTCAGTCCTGGTTACTTGAAAGAAACTACTTATTCTTCAATTAACCATTAGCAGTAAACAATATCAAGAGTGAGAAATACAACTTACAATGTATAATTTTAATTATTACTTTTATTCAAGAATCTTTTTCAATGACAACAAATTTCTTCTTCTTTCCCTTTTAAAAAGCTCTCATTAGAATAGAACAAGCATGATCCAGTCACTCCTGAACTTCCTGTAGTTCTTTAGCTACAGAAAAAATACGTTGGAAGTAGTCACTCATCTTTCTACTTTAATCACTAATTCTGTTATATGGAAGCTGCTCTATAATTATTTTCTGAACCTACAATTGAAGGAGATACACAAAACATTGTGTGCTTGTGATCACTAAATCATTTATTGCCAATAACAGTTACATGGCACTTTTGTATTGATTTTCAATTGTAAAATACTCCTTACGTTTGATTCATGCTCTTGTTAGCCCTGGGAAATCCAATAGTCAGTTATTGCTTAGCAAGCAACGAAACAGGAGGAAAGTTGAATTTATTTGTTGAGGTCAACTCCAGCTGCTTTAACAAACACCGTAGACGGGGTGGCTTAAACAACAGAACTTCATTTCTCACAGTTCTGGAGACTGGGAAGTGCAAGGTCAAGTGCTGGCGCATTCAGTGGGAAACCTCTTTCTGGTGTGCAGAAAGCAGCCTTCTCATTTTATTGTCACAAGGCAAAGAGAATGGGCACTCTTTCTCTTCTTAAAAAGACACTAATTCCACCATGGGGACTCCATCCTCATGACCTTATCTAAATGTCATGACCACCAAAGGCTCTACCTCCTCATGCCACCTCCTTAGCAATTAGAGTTTTAAGATACGGATTTTGGGGGGACACAAATATGCAGTCCATAACATTCTTCCTCACACCCCCTAAATTTTATTTTCTCCTCATATGTAAAATGTATTTATTTTATCCCAAAAAACTCCTAAAACTTAACTCATTCCAGCATCATCTTTAAAATCTAAAGTCTGAAGTCTCCTGTAAATATTCTAAGTTAGGTATGGCTGAGACTCAAAATGGAATTCATTCTCAGGAAAATTCCTCTCCAGTTAGAAACCTGTGAAACCAAATGAGTATTAGCTTCTTGTATACCATGATGGGGCAGACATAGGTTAGGTTATTTCCATTACAAAAGGGATAAATAGGAGAACATGAAAGAGACAAGTCCTGAGCTAACCCAAATCATGGCAAGGCAACTCCCATGAGGTCTTGAGACTTGAGAATAACTCTCTCTGGCTCCACGCTTTGCCTCCAGGCCCACTGAAGGAGCAGTGTCACCTCCATGGCTGAGTGATGCACTACAAGCTTCCTTGGGTAGCCCTGACGATGCAGGGGCTCTGCCAGCTGGGGGACAGGCCTCCAGGACTCCGCTGGGGGATGGTCATGCCCCTTTGGCTCCAGGCAGGCCCACACCTACAGCTTCTATTGGAAGCTCTCTGGCCCGTTGAAGCCTCATGATGGCCCTGATGACCTCTAAATTGCTATTGAAGCCATTCTGAATTTTCTGGGAAGAATGGTGCAAATTGTCAGCCAGACAGCTGTATTGTCCTATCCTGTAGAATCCAAGAAATCTGACAACCTTCCTTTATTTTATCCCATTTCTTCTCCTCCACCACAGACTGGCCATTTTCCTGCTGGAGAGGCTGAATAAATCCACTGTTTACACCCAGAGTACTAATCTCCTTATCAAATACTCACCGGGCCACACTTTTAGTGCTCTCTTCAGAGTGTGCTTTCTCATTTTTGGCATAATGGATTAGCTGAGAATTTTTCAAATCTTCTCTAAGTTCTGTGCATTTTTTATTGTTTTGGTTTTTTTTTTTTTTAACAATCACTTCTTCAATTTATTTCACTCTTCTTGCATTTCAGTCAGATGGAACCAAGCTATTCCTTCAACACTTTTGTTTCGAAATATTCTCAACTAAAAATCCAATTTTATTGTTCATGAGTTCTACCTTTAACAAAATACTAGGACACAAGCACAATTCAGCTAAGTTCTTGCCACTCACCATATAACAAAGATGATCTTTAATGTATTGTCTTCATTTCTGTCTGAAGACATCAGAATGGCCTTCACCATCCTTATTTCTACCAACACTCCCTACATGATTATTTCTATTAGGTATCCCCTCCCCCCAAAAAATGAAAGCTCCCTCTGTAGCTCTCCCCTTTTCATCCTGAGTCCTCACCAGCATTCCCTTTAAAATTCCCTTCACAGCAATATTGGGTTTTCCCGGCATGCACTTCAAAACTCTTCTGGCCTTTACCCATCCCCCAGTTCCGAAATGCTCCCACGTTTTTACATATTGGCTACAACAGTAACCCATTTCTCAGTACCAATTTCTGTCTTGATTAGGTCCAGCTGAGAAAAAATTCTTTGTGTAACATATATCAAATATTTGTGCATGTACAAAAACTACAGGTAGTGTCTTTTAAAATATCACTATTTTATACATAACAGGAAAAACGATCAGGAGTGATGTATATCATTTCCAGGTCAAGAACTTAAAATATAAGGGTATCTGCTCACACCAGACGTGCCCTCTCTCTCCTTTCTCTGCCTGATAGCCAACAATGACAGGTCTCTGGAGCGTTGGTTTCCAAGCGGTGGTACAGGTACCCCCAGGGGTATGTGCTGGGCCGTTCAGGGGTGTGTGAAAAATAATCAGTAATGGCAAAAAAAAAAAAAAGTAAAAATGTACAAAATGTTAGTTATGGGTGTGGCTATGCACCCTTCCCCCAAACCCCTCTTCCACCAATCGTTACCACAGTTTCAGAACAATTTATTTGGGATGTTTCTAGAACTTCACCAAACATGTAAATACATCAGTAGCCAGACTGTTTGATCAGTTTAGTTATTGACTGAGAAGTACATTGTCTTTAATCATGATTGTTTTCAAGTGTTTTTTTTTAATTTAATGTTTAAATATTTGATTATCATTATCAATATTTGTTACAAGTATTGTAAAATTAAATATGTGGCTTGTACTTTAAGTGTAGTACTTTTTCTTTCTAACTTATTACCTCATCTCCATGATTTTACATTAAGATAGGCACTGAATAATAGTGTCAGTATGTAAAAACAGCTGTTTTAAAAACAAGAAGTACAACTTACAGAAATAGGTTTAAAAGGGGTACACAAGTGGGAGAGGATTGGAAATTGCTGCCCTAGAGGAATGGGGAAGCCAAATTATGGACAGTCTGGGCAACTGAACCATCACGTGAGGTGAGCTACCTGCTGAGAATACCTTCTGGGAATTGGTACCTAGGTAAGACATAAACCTTAACTGTGATCGGAGTGTCACCACTCATTTCTGGTTAATTTGTAACACAGTCTTATGCTAACTATCTTTCTTTACCTCCTCTCCCATATGTATATGTTCTTTTCCATTTTAAATGCTTTTTCATATTCTTTATGCTTTAAGGTTAGATATACAATGGAATTTCTTCTGAATATTATATATAATT
Organism: Lyroderma lyra; assembly: GCA_004026885.1. NCBI lineage: Eukaryota > Metazoa > Chordata > Mammalia > Chiroptera > Megadermatidae > Lyroderma > Lyroderma lyra. The sequence continues at coordinate 81,847 of PVJL010005466.1, forward strand.
GAATTCTTTTTGTGAAAATTTTAGGTGACAATGTTGATATGGCATAAATTTATCTTCTCAGGATGAAAACAATTCTTAAGTCTCAAGTTTTGTTCCTTTAAAATTTTTGGAGTCTGGTTGTAAGTGACTAAACAGTTAAAAGTTATGTTTAATGGACAAATGCTAGAGCAATAAACATTCATATGGAGGCTATAATTTTCATACAGTCTAATCCCCATCAATTTTTGCTATAATTTAAAAAGTTTTAAACATGGATAATGCCAAAAGAGTATATTTTTCTACCAAAAATTATTGTGCTGGCATAACTTTTTGGCATTTATAGTATTCATCAATCTATTTATCTATTTAATTACTATCATAGTTAATCCACAATATTAAATGTCAGAGCACTTAATTTTTGCAATGATAAGCACATGTTTTTATTTCAGCAGATATCATTTCAGCAAAAATGTTCCTAAAGAGATTTTACTCCTAATTATATCCATAATGCTAATATACATCTGAATGTGGCTATCCAGACAGTAAGTCAAAACTCAAATGTGTTGCTCTGATTGTATTACTGATATTTTTGTACTGATTATTACTAGCTTAGAAATGCAATCACAATGTTATTGATCATGTGCAAGTTCAGGTATGACAGAAATGACATTGATGTGGGTATTTGACAATTTCTTGGTTCAAAGCCTAAAGCCAACACTGAGCAGCAGATTTTTGCCAAAAACTGAAGCTGAAGCTTAACACTTTGGTATATTTTTATTACTTCCATAACATTTTGTAATATTTCGCACCTCACTACCTTTGCACATATTGCTGCCTCTCCCTTCATTTACCTCATCATTACCTCATCTGTCTGACAAACCAATCTTTCCGAGTCCAGTTGAAGCTTCTACGATTTTCAAGAAATCTACCTAGAACATTATTTTCTCAGCCTCTCAACCTTTATAATCCTGTGTCTGACACTTTATTTAATTATTTACATATGCACGTGTGTGTGTGTGTGTGTGTGTGTGTGTGTGTGTGTGTTTCCTAGCAGAGGTCCGTAAATGTTTATTGCATTAACAAAATGGTGCCTATTTATAGGATTTGAATATAATGAATATCAAAAGGAAATATCTGCAGCCTTCTGGTTCAAGAGGACAAAATGAGCCCATGTATTGTACCTCCATCTCTACTTTGCAATGGAAGGCCGGGCAATAACACCTAAGACGACAGTGAGAACTGAATTGCCTTAAGCAGGTGTGGGATTGATAGGCTCATTGGCAGTCGGAGGCATTCACTGGGTTTCTGAAAAACAGAAAGTGTGAGAGAGAATAGTCCCAGGTAACAGCGAGGGGAGGAAACCCTGTAGCCTGGGGAAGATCACTGCAGTGAAGCTGGGAGGGTTTTCTCAGCACTGGTGCCATGAAGAATGTCACTGGGTATTTGAACACAATGCAGGGACTGTCCCCACAGCACCTGACTGTGACTGAGTTCTGGCATCTGTCCTCCATATTGAGTATCTTTACTCCACCCCTGAGGGTCCTGATCCTCTGACATTTAACCCCCAAGGGCCTGAAATAGGCATAGAACAGCAGTAAAAATAACTAAATCTCTCTCTCTGTCTCTCTCTCTCTGTCTCTCTCTCTCTCTCTCTCTCACACACACACACACACACACACACACACACACACACACAAACACCCCAACACAGAGCTATTAAAGCTAACTTGCTCTAGGCAGTGAACTGCATTTGGGCTATTAAATTTTTTCCTTTTCATCACACTTTTCTGTGTGTATTTTCCTCCCTGTACTTAAAAAATGTCATTTGTGTGAAACTGTTTCTATACCTATTGGTGTCAATTATTTTCTTCATACACTTTCTGTCCTCTCTACTACCTATGTGGGGCGTAGAAGGATTTGGGGTCGCTAAGCAAATATCAGGGAGTAGTAAACACCTGATGCAGGGAGTTTTGATAGAACAGTAAAAAGTAAAACAAGAGAAGTGTACTGAACTACCACCAAGAGCCAAGCATTTTCATGATATTTTCCTTATTTTTTCTGACAATCCTGTCAAAGGCAGGAGTCACTCCACAGATGGTAAACCAAGGGTCAGGGACTCCCAGTGACTTTTACAAGGTTGTGGTTTCCACGGGCCATGCCACTTTCGCCACTTGCCCTAGGCTGCCACTTGTTCGTAGCTGGGGTTTGAAAGCTGCAGGATTTATGTAGGAAATATGCAGTCTCATTGTGAATGCATTTTCACAATCTGGGCTGAATTAAACGAAAGGGTATAGAGCTTGCCATGTGTGTTATCTTTAAGATCACGTGAGACACCTGGAAGGGACGTCTCAGCGGCCCAGCATGCACTGGGGGAAAGAATGATGGCACCACCCCCTGATTTTGCACGTGCTACAAGTAAGTTCATTAATAGATGTGCCATCCTGAGGGATTTCGTACCAGGTTGCTGATAAAGAACTTTTATGGGTTAGAGGCCCAAAATGCTATTTCGTTGTCACGCTGTACGTTTGGTATTTGAAGTTGTCTAAAATACTAAAGCAAGGTCGCTACCCTGACTACAGTCTACTCAAGAAATTTACCCAGAAAGTATCCAAATTAGAAATCATAGGCCAACTTACAAAAAAGAAAAGAATATTTTTTTCAGTTCTATATTTTCATCAAGTGGTGCAGTAGGTCTCTGTCAAAATAGCTGAAAATTTTCAACACTGCTTGTCAGTTCCTACTCCTAGAGGCAGAATGAGCTACATAATTTGTAGATCCCTGTGTGAAATGAAACTGTAGAATCCCTGTTTGAAAATTATTAAGAATTACAAGATAGTGATGGCAGGTCTTTAAGGCCCTGTGTGGATCCTTTCGAAGCAGGCCAGGTGGGGAGCCCAGGTGATGTCTGTGCAGGTGAGTAGCATCACTGAGACGGGGCAGGTAGCTTCAACGGGAATGTATTCCTGCTCAGAAATCTGAGCACCCCTGATTTTATTCCCCAAGCTTGCCATGCTTATTCAAATCATTTTAACATTGAGTTTTCTGAGTGATCTACTATTCAAACTACTTTAGACAATTCTTCATAGCAGTAATCTTCCTGTACTAGGAATTGTCAGCAACATTAAAGGAATCCTGTCAGTGAGGATACCTAATTCTGCTACACTCTTACTTTGCCTTGCCCTCTCCTTCTCCTGTGTGCCCAAAAAGTCCCCTGTTGCTTTAGTAGTCAGTGACGCTCTATGTACTGCCTGGTTTTTAGGTTGCATTTCTGTAAAGATGACCCTGAACTATATAAGTGTACTGCTCCTCAAACTTGAATCCACATATTACTATTACTTATAGGGATGTGGAAATTGCTAATTCCAGAGGGCTGGATCACAAATTTTTCCTCTGATATTCTTTGCTGCCTTACACCATTATTGTCTCATGTGTACAGATATGGACACTGAGGCACAATAAGGGTACATCACTTAGCAAACTCCCACAATGCTTTCCTGCAAGGGCCAGTAATCAGTCCAGGGTTTCTGACCACCATTGCTGTGGTCCTTCAACCTTGCCTGTCTATGCTAACCCCTATTAGAATAGTACATGAATGTTTTGCAGCACTTAGATGTAGAATTACATAGCTAGGATGGCCCCTACAATCCTTGCTTTCTTTTCCTGCAATCCTTGTAAAATACTTTTTCTATCCTTCAGCTCATATTCTGTTGAAGTGCTTTAACATGCTAGATTACAACAGTGCTCTGGTTCTCTTGATAGAAATGACATGGAAGACAGGCCATGTACATGAAATGTTCTGGTGAATAAATCTGCTGCATAATATGATGATTTGAACTTTTAATTGTAGCCATTAATTTTTATGGAGCACTTCTTCATGCCAGAAATTTCTCCAGGTGTTTTACATATGTTAACATAAGTAATCCTCACAACAAAATGAAGAAAATAGACATTGCCATTCTCCCCTCTTTACAGATGTATAAACTGAGGCACTGGGAAATAAACTCATTTTCCCAGGTAAGGTGCTGATAACTCAGTTATGGTACCACTTCCTTATCTTGGATTGACTACTCCTTTGAATGTAGCAGAAGTCTTCAATCCTCACATAAATGCAATGTTTCTGCTCTCGGTGTGATTTAGAAGGGCCTCTGAAACGATGTTGGAGAAAACATCGCCATAAATGAAATTCAAGTAATTGCCATTAGCTATCAGCAATGTAATTATACATTTTACCTAACTTTGATGAGTTTCTTTTTCCTTTAAAAAATTAAATGATTGCATACAAAATGAGAAAATTCTGCCCTCATTTAATTTTTACTGTGAATATAAGCATAATGATTTTATTATTCTGAATCTATTGATTGTTCTTGAAATGTCTTGCTTCTGTAATTAGGACATGCTGTAATTAACCATGTTTTATACTTTTCCTTCGACAACCTTTTTGGCTTTTTTTTTTCAGTTGTGTCCCCCTTCCCGTTTTTTAAATATAATAATGCCTCACAAATTTTGAGCATTTCAGGTGCAGTGTAGTTTGTTTGGCAGTTCTTGTTAAAGAAGCCAGACTGCAGGTAAAATGTGTTCGCTCAGGTTTCATTCAAGAGTACTTTTTATACTGCTCTTTCTGCCCTCAAAAACATTTCTCTGTTGGGTAACACTGCATAAATTAAACAGTGTTGATTTATGTTATAATTAGTTATATGGTGCAGTATCTTGAAATAATTTCTCAGAAGAAAATTGCCTTTTCTTTTAGAGAAAAATTGGTAGACATGTTTTTAATACTTAAAACCAGTTAGTTGAAAAAGTCAGTAATTAGAGGGCAAAATGCCACAGGCATACATCAAAGATATTGCTGCAAAGTATTAACCATTATGCTTATCCCCTTGAAAGCACATTGTATAAGAAATAATAGCTTTTCAAAACATTTTAAAATCCTAAGACTGTGTTTTACTTTTTCTGAGTTATCTATATCTCCTTGTGTTTCTAAAAATGAGGTACACATATGTACAAGCACATGCACACCAACTAAATAATTAAAATACACATTTTGTAAGTCAAGTAACTACTTTACAATTTTGTGTACCAAGGGTGCCAAAAACATGTATACACATTTTAAGGGATGTCAATGTTACTCAAGCAGTAGTTCACCATAACCAGAAATATCTGGATGCTGATGGTAACCACTTTGAGCACCTCCTGTAATTGCAGATGTCAAATGTGACTTGTAGTCATCTTTTGTTATCAGTATATATTGGGTATTACAATTTTAATATAGTTTTTTTCCTTTCTTAAAATGTGTATACATTTTTTGACACCCTCTGTATTTGGTAGAAATAAATTGAGAATTAACAACTTTTTGCTCTACAAATAAGTGTGTTAAGAGAAATACAATAGAGGCTACAGAATGAGAGAAACTATTTCCAAATCACATATCTGAAAAAGTACTTTATTCCAGAATACATAAAGAATTCTAAACTCAATAGTCAGAGAATGATTAAGAAAATTGAAAAGACACTTTATTGTAGAGGATATATAGATGACAAATAAGTACATGAAAGTATGTCCAACATCATTGCCCATTCTAGAAACACAAATTAAGGACATGAAGAGATACCACTAGGAGCATCACGATAGCTAAAATAGAAGATATTCCTGCAGATAGCATTAACTGCCAGTGAGGATGTGGGACTCTCATGCATTGCTGGTGGTAATGTAAACTGGTGAAGTTATTTAGCAGTTTTCTCAAAAAGCTAAATATATAATGTAATAGAAAAATGTTTGATGTTTTCTTATAAAGCTGAGCATTACAACCCAGCAATCATTTTCTCTAGAGCAGTGGTTCCCAACCTTTTTCCACTTGTGTACCCCTTTTAAACTCATTTCTGTAAATTCTATCCCTTTTTTAGAAAAACAGCTATTGAATATTGAATACTGAATATTGACACTATTGTTCAGTGCCTATCTTAATGTGTAAAGGTAGAAATGAGGTAACAGTAAATAAAAAGTACTACACGAAAAGTACAAACCACAGATTTAATTTTACAATATTCGTAACAGTTAAATATTGATAATGATCAAATATTTAACAAACTTTTCATTTATTATTAACAATGTTTGTGTTATCTGAAAAGTCTATAATTGTTATGCAGATCACTAGCCAATTGAAGCATTGTTAGTGAGATCATTGAGCTTGCTTTGATGCACTTACTTCCTTGAAATCAAGCTCAACAAGATGCAAGATATGGTCTTAAATCTGAACTTGCATTAAGCTTGTTGAGGTACTTATTTTTTATTAAGGTGTAAGAAGCTCTCTTCACTAGTTCAATATTAGTAAATGGTAAAAAGTATTTGAGTGGCTTCTCACTGAGCTGTTCCTATTCCCCATTGACATCTATTCAGAAGGTAATAAGATGCTTTCTTTTAAAATCAGAATTTAAAGAAGAATCAGTTGAAAGTTTAACTGCTCTTTGTCATTGATTGATAGTTTAGTTTCTTTGAAGAATTCTTAATTGAAGGTATCTGCAACCCAGTTGTTTTCTTTTCCACATTGAGGGAAGTACTTATAAAAGGACACTTACACCCTCCAAGTGACTTACAATTTTCTTTCCCATTTTGGGGTAGGTGCAAGTCATTCTCAAAGAAGACGTTGTGCAGAGTTTCAAAAACTTCAGGCAGACCTCTTTCAATACACACTTTCCAAAAGTCCAGTTTTTAAACCATTGACCCAATTTTGTTGGTTACCATGAATGTAGTAATTGAGCTGTTTTGATGTCCCAAGTTGAGATTGTTTATTCTACAAAAGTGTCTCATAAACGTGCAAGGCTTTGAAGCCAATCACCGTCCAGAAACTTTGGAGCAAGAAGGAAATGATGGTCTTCAAAACATACCTGGACTTCATGTCTATGTTCAAACATCAGTGTAAGTACTTTGCCATGAGATAATGACCTTACCTCCATGTGCAAAAATAATGTGCTTTGAATGCTGTTCATTTCTTCATACAGCACTTTACAGAATCTGGAGTTTCATTATTGTGACAATAAAATTTACAATTTTTACAGCCTCATCAAGAACATCTTTCAGTTTACTCATAAGAGGTGTGGATGCAAGAGGTGTGGATGTCTACGAATGCAGCAGTGACTCCATGGTGTATGGGGAGCTACTTCTTTAATTTAGCCACATAAGCCTATAAAACAACCTAACATAGGCTTGCCTCCATCAGTGCATACACCACAACAATTCAACCAACTAATGTCCTTTTCAATGAAATAACCATTGATTGCATTAAAAATGTCTTCTCCTGTGGTGCCCTCTGTCAATAGGTAACAAAGCAACAAGTTTTCCTCAATTTAATTTCCTATCAAATACCTCATGATGATGAGCACAATAGATATATCAGCAACATCTATGCTTTCATTGACCTGGATGGAAAAGAATTTACTTTTTCTAATTCTATCTACTACTATAGCTTCAACATCATCACACATTTCCTGAATTCATCAAGACATTGTATTGCTTGAAAAAGAGATAGTATTAATTTTGTGGACATGTTCTTCTCTAAACATACAAAACATGGTATTCTTAATACAAGAGAAATTAAATCTTCAGCTGTGGTGTGGTTTTTACCACATTTAGCTATGCAATAAGCAATACAGTATGAAGCCTCAATTGCATTCTCATTGTCTTTCTTTCTTAACATCATGTATGAAGTAATAGTTGAACATTTTTCTAAATGCCAAAAATAATGTATTTCTTTGTTTTTATTCATAGGATGCTTAGTTTCTAAACGTCACATGAGTAGAGGGTTTCATGCAACCATTGGGTAATATGTTTCCACACCAAACACACCAAAGCTTAGGACAGTCATCATTCCCTACAAATGAAAACCCATATTTAATATGTTCTTCTGAGTATTTCTTACTCTTCTGTGTAGTATCTGAGTCATGCACCTTTTTACTATCTCCTGGTGTGGGTGTACTCATAGCTGTGGACACCAGTGAAGAAATATTTGATAATGGGTTATAATCTATATAGTTTTGATTTTGTAACCATTCCTATTTTTGACCACTGATCCATAACTAACATGCTTAAAAATCATTGATGATAATAACTGAAACTATTTTAAATATGAAACTAAAAAAACTACTTGACAAGAACCATGATTAAAGACAACACACTTAACTTTTACTCAGCCAATAACTAAACTGATGAAACAGTTCTAGAAAGTTCACAAATGGGTTGTTCTGGAACTCTGCAATAATGATTAGTAGAAGAGTGGTTTGGTGGAAGGGTTCATAGCCATGCCCTCACCAATCACCATTGGCTAATGTGATCTAATTTTGAAGTATCTTCATTAACAATAATTGAAATTTAATATTTTGTTCCATAACTAACATTTTGCATTTTTTTACTATACTTGTTTTTTCACTATTACTGATTGTTTTTCACATACCCCTAAACAGCCCAGCGTGTGTCCCTGGTGCTACGTGTACCACTGCTTAGGAACCGGTGCTCCAGAGGAATAAAAATTAATGGTCACACAAAACCTGGACATGAACAATCTTTGCAATTTTATTTATAATAGCCAAAATTTGAAATAAGCCCCAAGTGCCTCAGGGGGAGAATGGTGAAATAATCTGACATATTCATGCAAGAGATGAAACTCAGCAATAAACAAACAAACAAACAAAAAAGACAAGCTATTGATACACATAACAACTTGGTTGGCTGTCAAGGACATTTCACTGAGTGAAAAAGTCATTCTTAAAAGTTTATATACTATATGCTTCTATTTGTGTAAGAGTCTTAAAATAAAATTCTAGTGATAGACAATAGTTCAATGGTTAATGGGTTAGAGAAAGGGAGGGTGGTCCTGGGAAGGTATGGTGTGAGGGGGTTTCTTTGTGGTGATGGAACAGGGCTATATCCTGATCGAGTCAGATTTACACAGATCTACACATGTAATAAAATTTCACAGATCTATACACCATAAAAAGGTTTTCATTTAAAAACTGGTGAAATCAAAATAAAGTTTATAGTATAGTCAACAGTATTGGACAAATGCCAATCTCCTGCTTTTGGCATGGAGTGTTGTTTTAAGATGCATGTTCATTGAGAGAACATGAATGAAGGATACACAGACATTCATTGTGCTATTTTTGCAGTTTCTTGTAAGTCTGCAATTATTTTTAAATAAAAATTTTCAGATACATTAATTTGGATGTTGATTTACTATTAACCTGTGCATTATTAATATCAAATTACAAATTGCAACCTATTACCTATAATAATAGGTTTTAAAACAGGTTAAGACCTGGACAGTGTTGTCTCTTTATGTAATAATTTATTTTATCTCTGAAAAATGTGCTTAAATAACAGCAAAACACAATCTTTAAAATAAATGAGCATACAAATTAAAGGGGATATACATATACATATTTATATATACATATGTCATCATTTTAGAAAGGACTTTCAGATTTAGTATTTAGTAGGCATGTTAATTGATTGGAAGAAAATTATGTATAAAATAGGAGAACAATTGCTTTTGTATAATTTCACATTTGCCTTATTTTAAGCTGATGAAACATTTTTATCTAACTCATCATGAAAATAGACTCATCTTAGACAAGAAGATAACTGTACGATATAATAGAGGATATAATTTACTAATTTGACTGCTACTCATTTTGTTTCACTTGTGATAGACCAAAAAAATTTCCCTCATATGCCTTTGTTCATTTTCCTTTAACTCATTTCATGGGCTAGCTTTCCAAACTGTAACAGAGAACTAGGTGGATAAAGTGTTCATTTCTGCCTTAAGTTTTCCTAGTTTCCTGAGACTGTTAATTTCCATAGTAAAATTCACTGCGTAGACTGCCTCTTTTGTACAAAATCTATTACAATATATTTTTCCAGATGGAATAATTACCTAACAACAGGAACAACACGTTATAGAAAACTCACCATTATCTTTTCTGAAAAGAAACAGAACTTTTCAGAACAGAGATAAAATAAATCAGCAGAGAGCACCAAACAATATGCTTTGGGACAATACAAGTTTAATGAAAGAGACACCATGATTGTTGGTTCTTTGTTATGTGGACTGGTGACTGTTGTTAGGATAAAAGGGCAAATCATTATGAGAAATTTTAGGTAAGTATTTTTTTTGTCCTTTCCTATTGAAGGCCATCTCTGACTTCAACAAGATTTTATTTTTAATGTGCACTTTAGAAGATTGCTGATGGGAGAAGAGAGAGAAAAAAAAACATAAAATCTTTAGAACATGATGGCAAAAGGTTCCACCCAAATAATTTTAAGGTAGTAGCTTTAAGTAATATATCTCTAGAAATTAAAAAAATTCCTGATTAATACCATATTAGCTATTATTTATAAAAATAATTGCTATGTCATTGAATAAAATAATTTAGAACATTTTTTTCAGAAGATATTTATTGATTCCCAGATAAAAACTGATACTTGATACTGAAACATGAATAAACATGGCTTCTGTCCCTGAGAAAAGTATAGTTTAAGTGGACGAAAACATGATGCTATTAACACATGGTAATAGATTGACTTGTGTCCACTACAAAGATATGGCCAACTCCTAATTCCAGATTTCTGTGTATGTGACCTTATTTGGGAATAGGGTCTTTGCAGAGGTAATTAATTTAATGATCTCAAAATGGTATCTCACTGGATTTGGAGTAGGCCTTGAATCCAATGACTGATCTTCTTACAAGAAGAAGGGAGGACCCAGAGACACACAGAGAAACTAAAGGCCACGTGAAGGCAGAGACTGGAAAGCTCTACTTCATATCTTTCTCATCCAGGGACAAGCAGGCCAGTCCTAACTGTTCTGGGAAAGGCAGGCTTGCAAGAGTAAAAATAGAAACATGCAAATCCTTGGAAGCCCTACAGAGGGCCCGCTGACTTCCCTGCTTGATTGTACTGACCAAAACAAATCTGTGACATGGAAGAATATATTCTTCCCCTGTAGGTGGAGTAACTACAAATTTCCATGGGAAAGGGTCGGAATACAAGGAGATAGGCTGAAACAGGCCAATAATATAATCAACCATACTTGGCTATAGGACACATAGCATTCCCACATTTTCTGTTGTATTTCAGAACTTTCTTTTTCTCAGACTTTAGGCTATCCTTTCTTAACTCCTATGTCTCGTACCAGTGGATTGCCCTTGGGTTCAATCATTGAATCCCTTTTCTGTACCCTCTATTTTAAAGTTTTCTCATCTAGTCTCCTAGGCCACAGATGATATACATTCCAGAAAAGGAGAGGTTTGGTGTTTGCTTTTTACTGCTACAAGCCATACAATAGCTTGGCACACGTATGTATTCACTCAGTAAAATACATATTTTGAATGAATGCATCTGTAAGTCTGCATAAATGATGGCTCTGGAATTCCTACTTTGACCTCCCCTTTGAACTCTAGATAGTTTTATCCCACTGCCTCTTCCAGAGCTCTATCTACTTGAATGTCTTTTAAGAATTTCAAGTTCAACTTTTGAAAACTGGACTCCAAATCTTTCCTGTCCAAATTCTCCACAAAGAACTGAATGGCAAATCCATCTTCTGCTTAGTAATACCAAAAGCCTTGAAGTCACCTTTAATTTCTCTTTCTTTCACACAGTATTTGTAGCACATACAAGTATGTATATGTCTATAACCACTTTAGAAATTGGTCCTCCAATTTCTTATGAGGTTAAACTTGTTCATAGCAGCTATTTCACTTAGCCCCAAACTGGAAATAACCCAAATATTCATTAACAGGAGACAAGATAAACAAAGTTTGGATATTATACAATGGAATATTACCCAGAAATAAAAGAGAAGATACTACTGATGTAATGCAACAACATTGATGAGCCTCAAAAACATTAGGCTGAGTTAAAGAAGCCAGAATTAAAAAAATAGCACATACAACTCTATTTATTAATATATCAATTTCTAATTTATGAGGAAAGACGTCAGAACAGCTGTTGCCTGGAGGTCAGTGATGGACTGGGAAGGGAAATAATATTTATAGAATGATGGAAAAATTTTATATGTGTAATATATAGCATAGATTTGCATGTCATAACTATATGAAGCTATGTAAGTATGATTCTGCAGTTCACTTTAAGTTTCTTTGGATGAGAAGTGCAGTAGTCGCCTGTTCTCCGTGAGGGGTATGTTTGAAGACCCCCAGTGGATTTCTGAAATGGCAGGTCATACTGAACCCTGGATATACTATGTGTTTTCCTAGACACACATACCTATGATAGCATTTAATTTATAAATTAGGAACTGTCGACTTTTCAGCTAATATAGTATTTATCAATTCTTGAGTTGCTAAGATAATTTTTCAAGATGGATGGAGAATTTTCTCAAGTGCTTTTTTATTTCAATTATGAAAAAGATTATAGGATGTTTCACCTTTAATCTATAAAATGGCAAATATAATTAATAGAGTTTCTAATTTTAAATCAACATTGCATTTTACTTTTCTGGCCTGAATCCAGGTTGATGATAAATTCCTTTGAATTTTGGTATTGGGCATTTTTCTGGTGTCAGGCTTCTTTGTACGTGTTTGAGTATTTTCTCTCCTTCATTCTCTAAATGGGTTTGTGTAAGATTGAAATATGTGTATGAATGCTGTTTTCAACTGCCTGGTAAATATTTGAGCCTGACATTTTTATATTTCAAATCTTTTAAACTGTCAATTCAATTTATTGGATGGTTATAAGACCATTAAATTATTTTGTTTATTTTTCTAATTGACCATTAGTATGTCTTCGTCCAAGATGAAATCTTACATAGCTTAGTTCCAGCTCAGTCCTGTGTCAGCTTGATGAAGTTATGAGATCCAGTTACTTAATCACATGGATCTAGGTGTTACTCTTGGGGTATTTTGTAGATGTAGCTCAATTCTAAAATCAGGTGATCTTAAATAAAAGAGATGATGGGTAAAACTCATCTAAACAGTTGTTAGGCCTTAAGAACCAAACTTAGCTTTCTCTGAGAAGGAAGAAATTCTGTTGCATAACTGTAGCATTGGCTCCTATCCATGAGTTTCCATCCTTCCAACCTGTTCTACAGATTTGGAACTTGTCAGCCCCCACTCACACATGAGTCATTCTTTGAAATCTCTCTGCTCTAATTGGTCCTGTTTCTCTGGAGAACCCTGACCGATGGAGTGTCTTCATTAAGATCTCATTTGTTAGATTCCATGTGTGTCCTCCCACCTCCTCCAATCAGAAGCTGTTCTGGGCCACAGCTCCAGACTGCATGAGACAACAGGCTTTTCCAGCTTTTCCTCCAGACTTTGTCTTTTGGTCCAGTCACCTCTCCCTTGAGAAGCACTTTTCTTTTTCAACACGTCAGAGGAGCAGACATCCTGGTGCCACTATTGTTTATAGAACCTAGGGTTTTGGTACCTCTAGTCCTGATCACAACCTTGGGCTTCAGTCCCTCGAGTTATTTATCTCGATTGTGAAGCTGGATATGTTTCCTTTCTTGCAGCTTTGGAGTTTGCCACTCTTTGCAGTAGAGTCTCTGCATCTAAGTCTATTTAATTATCTTCCTGATTCACTCATTATATCCACAGTTACATGTTTATGCATTTAGAAAACAATTACTATTATCCCGTTTTCAGAAATACAGCCCTGAATTTTCCACTGAGTCAGCTCTTCAGATTTTCTTTCCATTATAAATGTTTAAAATGAAATAAAAGAGTTTGAGGTGAATGTTTATAGTAATATGACATTTGAAGAATTTTAGGAAATGTTTGACCAGTAAGAGCAGATAAACTGTGCACTGTATTCTTACTGTGTTTTAACCTTCTGCTTATTTCTAATGTCTTGTATGCAGAGCATAATAGTATAGGCTGCTGATAATGGGAACTAAGCATCTAATTGGAGTTATAAAATACTTTGAGAATCCTCAAGTTTAACTCTGAATTTGTCTGTGAGCCAGGGTTCTACGTTCAGAGAGAAGGAAAATTATAGACATGGCCGTTGGGATGACAGTTAGGCCTTTTTGGACTTTTGCATTATCAGTCTGCTTCAAAACATTTCTTTTAAAATGTTAATGTGGGTCATGATGGAGGATTAACAACATACTCATTCTGTCCTGGCAAAAGGAATAAAACCCTCTATAGGCAATTTGCAGGAAGAATAGAACACAGAGATTCATTCCTAAATTGGGAGATGCCACGAACTGCTAAACAAATGAGCACAGAGCCTGTGGTATGAGGGTGGAGTTTGTCAGGTTTGCCCCCCTAAAAATGAGTTTTAGAGATGGCATCAGTATATGTGGTTAGGCTTGTGGTCAGCACATATAGAAAACTGAGATGTGAGATGGTCATCCTAACCCACCAGAGTCTGGCACTGAGACAGTATCTCAGTTCTTGGCAGTGAGTTTTCACTGAAGCCTGAAAACAATATATCCATAAAACATATGGAACTGCATTTTTCCCAGAATCACTCACTTGAGAAGTATAGAAAAAGACCGACTGGACGGTATCAAAGGGTTAAAAGTGAGAACCACCTTTGGGAAAACAGCCATGATTTATGATCTGTGGAAATGCATCTGTGTTTGCTGCTTTGATTTCTTAAAAACATTAAGAATTCCCATGTTTCTAATAAGCACCAAATTTCTAATGATTTGTTCAAACTGCAAGTTTTCAAATACACTTGCTGTGTGAAGCCTCTTCAAGTTTACTCATTCAATCTGCATATAGACGAAGAACAGTATAATCTTTACCAAACAACAGGTAGTAAAATCTAAGACTTACTAAAAGTATGATTTTTATGTTTGCAATTAAAGGCAAGTTTTAAATGTATTTTTAAATAACATATTATCTCTTAATTGCTTTTTAATATCCACCAAAATTATTTTATAATTTAGAATGGATAAAAGGTGATTTTCTTGAAAAATAAATCATGCCTCCTCTCAATTAAAATATTGATCATAAACTATGGAGGAAAACTATTCAGTGGTATACGAGTCAAATATAAAATGGCCCAAGGTGATGAAATATGAGAACAAGTTTTGTATCCTAAGACAGTTAATATACCCAAAGTGAGATTTGTAAAAATCTCCCACTCTTCGGTTTAACGATACCTTTTACCAGGTCATATGTATCTCTCATGATAGAGTTTGGATAATATGTCTCTGACCTTAAATAATTTGATTTACGTTATTTTTGCAGCATCATTTTATCATATTATTTTATTGTAATCATTTAAAAACAGAGAAAATATATAATTTTGTTCTAAATATATAAGAATATGGACAATGTGCACAATTTTTACAAAAACCTGAGTTTCAATTCTCTTAGGTGACTCTAATCTAAACTTCCACAGCAAATGAAAATAATGTATTGTCGTAATGTTATCTATGGTAACATTTTTACGTCAAAAATAATAAATCTCATAAGAAGATTGCTTTTCATGGGCTTTGGCCAAGTAACTGTGTCTTTTTATTTATCAATTCTGAAAGTTCTTCAGTATCTGGTACTCTGATCTTGGCTCATTCAGAGCCAGTGGAGGGATGGAGACTGTCTGAGGCTCTATGTACCAGGAGGCAACATGGAACCAATCAAGCAGGTTAAATAAGTGATCTAACTAAGAAAGAATAGATTTGAATTAGTTACACTGTATTTCAGGACACACTGGTACTGGGAGTCAAGATTTCTGTGGCAGATGGAGACATGGAATGGGACCAGGCGTGAATGTTGGAGATTCTAAGTAAAGACAGAAGATTCTCTTGGTCACTAAGGACCCATAATTCCCATAACTATATTTAGTATCATGATATCTATTAATGACAATAAGTAAACACATTTACATTACAAAGCATACATAAGGCACCTGTAGGTTTTAACTATCAATGTTCCAAAAGCTGGGTGCAAGGTGCTATAGGGTGACAATCTCGAGGCCCCTTTTGCTCGTACATTGTCCTGCATCCCTTTGCTTCTCAGTGCCCCTTTGTCCAGTGCAACACAGGGATATTTCTCCTATCTCCATGGGAAGACTACTTTGAGAAGAAAATAAGGGATTAAGACAGATTATTCCACTAACCGATATCCTCCTTAGTAACTACTGCCAAAATGCCCAGTGCTTTTGGGTGACCTGAGCATTTTGCCATCTCTCTCCAGCCTGGGAGCTTGCTTCCACAGTGCACAGTAATTCTTGTGACAGAGTACAGGAAAGAGATCAAAGCAGAATACCTGTAATATGTCAGACAAATTGCTTCTGGTGATGAAGTTGTCTCTAATTTAATTAATTAATTTAATTTATTTTTTATTTTTGTGGTGGTTCCCTGGCTGAGAGTTGAACCCAGGCCCTGGTGTTGAGAGCACTGAAGCCTAGCCACTACACCACCAGGGAACCTCAGTTGTCTCCAATTTAAGAAACAGGAAGTCGATCATGGCACATGTAGACGTGTAACTAATGTGTCGTTATCTTGTGGTGGGCACCTCAGGGACACAATAAGTAATTCAGACTTCTCCTCTGTAAAAGAAATGTCCCCCACCCTCCCCACAATCCCTTATTTAGCTTTTTAGTTTTAAAACATGGCTCTCAAACATTTTGGCAGTGCTCTTGTTTGGAGGTGGAGCCTCTGGCCTCTTGTATCTGAATCAGAAAAGATTCAGTGACTCTTCTGAGGTCAGGCACTAAAAGGGGATGTATCACATAAAGCATTTATTCTTAGAGCCCTGGGTTGCCATGGAATCTATCTTAACTATGCTGTAGCTACTTTGTTGTGAAGAAGCCAACCTGCATGGGGTTATGACACAGGGGTACTCCTGTCAGTAACCTCAGCTAAACCCAGCCTTCAGATCTTCACAGCCCAGGCTCCAAAGAGGGGAGCAAAAGAACTTTCAGATTAGTTTACTGACCAGTCATGGAGTGACCCCAGCCTTCCGCTTTTCCTAGTTGAGGTCCCAGGCATTGCAGAGAGGAGACAAGACATTCCCTCTGCTTTGGGTGTGAAGTCTTGACCTACTGCTAAAATAATTAAACGTGGTTGCTTTTAACTATAGTTCTATAAAAAGTAAATGCTATGGAAATGTTGCTCCAGAGATGAAATGGTGAGATTTGCATCTCACTGATGCCTGAATAGAATGAGACTAGTATATAACCTTTTCTCAACTAATGCACCATACATAATAGGCTCTTAGAATCTAGGATCTTATTATTTAAAGAAACATAATAATCAGCAACCTGCCTCACAAACTACTGAGAAAGCAATGTCATCTTGTTGAGCATGAAGTCAGAGCAAAGAAAGCAAGGTGCTGGGACAGGAAGGCTGATGAATTTGTGTGAACTCTAAGAAAGCCCTCACCCATTGGACCTGAGATACTAAATCCACTGACTAAGGAGTCCTCCCACCATCAGAGTTTTGACATCATTGCCTGCCTCTGTGGTTATCTGCCTTTTTTTTTTTTTTTGGTTGTATGATTCTAATTATGTCAACATATTTTTTTTCATTTATACATATATATTTCAATATATTCAACTGAATTCTACTTGAATCTTGTATACCCAGCTCTTTCATGCTTACATATATCTGTTGATCTTAAAGTTCTAACTTTATCTTATTTACCTCTTTATGTTTTTAGAATTGTGTCACCATTGTCCCTCTGAAGAAAATTATTGGAGACAATAAACATGAAACACCAACATTTTTCCTTTAACATAATTGATGGCTAATCAATGATTAATGTATACATAAGAATATAATTGATGGCTAATACTAAGAACAGCAGAAAAAAAATCTTTCTAAAGAGTCTTTAACATCTACTGTTTAATCACTGGTGGGTCATTGTTTCCTGTTTATTTTATTGTGGTTAAATTTGAGTCTTAATGCTGTGTTTGCATTAGCTCATGACCAACATCTACATTTATCCTATAAGTAATGCATGGTAAATTTTTGGTATTATTTTAATTTTTGGTTAATTCTTTAATGAAGAATTTCGAGTTCAAAACCCTTCACTAAATTACTTTTTGAGTATAATTATATTCTCTCAAAAAATTAGGAGCTTTATTTTTATCTTTAAAAGAAAAAGTCAGTAATAAAAAGAGACAACACTTTTTGCTAATATATAAGAATTTGAGAATTACTTAATTTGAATTTCTTTCTCTACATAATTTACAATATTGTTTGATAACTCACCATATCATGCCTTTTATCCACAGAAATATTTTTAATATAAACTAATGGGACCAAGATTAAGATTTTAATTTAATTTATAAAGAGATAATCCTAATTCACAAAAAAAAACTATAAATTCTTTAGTTGGTATGATAATTTATTAAGGTAGGTTAAGAATTTTGATTGGCCTATAAATCTATAAAATTCTTAAACCAATGAATATATATATTGTGATTTCTTCAGACCCTATTATTTATTCATGTCAAAGACAGCAAGCTATCCAGAAAGGATAGATGTTCCTAGCTCACTGTGTGGAGTTATTGCTGTCCATCTTAACCTCTCATTTACATATCTAAAACTTAGTCTGGAAATGTTAAAATTCAGATTAGCATCATCTTGTGGTTATGTAATCATGACATGAATTATCAGAAGGGATTGTTTTACAGTGGAGTGATCTATATATTCAGGTCAGTGCCGTGCACTACTTGCAATTCCTGGGGCAGATTGTTACTGGAAAGTTCTATAGGAACTGAACCAAGTTCTCTTTTACATTGCCAGAAAAACCTTTTGGTTCGGGGTTTTCATCAAACAATGTGTGAGACCACTGTGTACCACTGACATACACTCAATTATGCCCGCCCTTCAAAAAAAATCCTATCCCTCTTCACAGATAAAACTCTCTGTCAAACATCCAGTCCCCTAACCACTGATTACTAATTTGGCATACCTGTCTGATCATTTCAAAGTACCTTAAGACATTTCTTTTTCTTTCATTTCTATCTTTTATAGCATATTGAAAAGCCAAACACTTGTTCTGTCCCAACCCATGTTTAACTTCTCCATCTTCCTGTGGCTTTTTTTTTCCTGAATTTTTTTAAATGAATGATAAGTATATTGCATGCACTTTGCTATAGTAACTTATGTAAATTTTATAAGACCCTGCTAGTCAATTAAACCAGGCATAGCTTCCTCTATAGGACTCTAAGGAGGTTCATGATAAACAACAAAATAGGTGAAACTCATAAAAATTCAATTAAGGAAGTAAGGCATTTTTACAAAAATGCCACATTTTTATCTACAATTAAGTGAATCCATGGGTTTTTTTTCCCTCTCTTCCTTTAGGTTAGTAAATTTGAAGATACTTAAAAATAGACTTTTCATTTTATTCTTTTGGTTGTTGGTGTATCTCAGATTCACGATGATTATGGATTTTTTATAATTTTACTCAGTTATAGACTGATTTTACTTGTTTTTCTTTTGTCTCTTAATTTCAGAAGTTCCTGATGATTGACAAGTTTATATTTTTTTACTTTATTTGCAATGTGTAAATATACCTATCTCTAGCATAGCTAACTCATCTCGAGGAGGTAGACATAACAACTGAGGATCCCCAACATAATATAATTCAAATTCTTGTCATTCTGTTTTATTATTGTTATGTTAATTTGGAAAAGCAATCGATTTTGTTTGTCTGGAATGTATAATATTCACTTTTTTGTTCAATTTTCTAAAGTGTACTCTCAGCAGATTTTTATTAAAGAGGTAACAAGATATACACTTGTAGCTTACACTATTCTTAGAATTGCCTCCCAGGAAAACAGAAAATGGCAAACTAGAAATGAGAAATGATGAAGGCTCTAGAATTTATAGAACTTTATAGTGCATTAGCATCCAGTTTGTATTGTTATTTCCAGTATTTATTCCCATAATATCAATATAATAAAGATGTATGATATTTAGAGAATATGAAAATACTAAACATTGATTATCAAAAACAGGATATGTAGCTAAAGTTATATTTTTAACTGGCTCACAAGGGCTTGAATATGATGCTTGATAGCATGAACTATATTTTCTCCATCTTCTCTAAAGTCCCTAGACTCAAGGAAGTGGTGGTTTAAAAAATCAATAATCATTTGGAAAACAACAAGAGAAATCTTTGAGATGAAAAAAGTTTAGAGAATACTGAGAGGCAGAAGGCAGGCAGGGTCGTAATTGAATAAAGAAACCTCTGCTCAAATATACTTAAGAAAGTATTGCTGCAACACAGAACCGGGAAAAAGAGAGTTCCATTCCTGAAAGATGGATGCCAGTTACAAAAGTAGGCCCATGTGTAACCTACTGGGTTACAATGCAAGGTGAATCCACACCAATGGAAGACCTTTCGGTACACACCGGTGTAGTCTGGGACCTCTTAGCAATGATAGCTGTTGTGTGTACCTCCCAAGGTGAGCAGCAGGTGGGGTGCAGAAAGAAGTGAACGCACTGAATGGATGGTGAATGCAAGTGATAATGGGGAACCCTCATACCCAACAGATACACAGGTGAAACAACCTGCCAACAGTCACATTCTTTCCACCAACTTTTTTTTTTTCAGTAAAGACTGAAAGTAACAGAAATGAGCAGCCCTACGACATGCACACCCCTTCCTCACAAATCCCTTTTGGACAAGGAGAGCGTTTTGGTATTTGATGGGACAGGAATTGGCCAAATATATTAAGGAAAACCCACACTATGAAACATAAAGAAGCTCAGTAAATAGAAGAACGGTTTTAAGTAACACATATAAAAAGTGTTTAAAAATGATGGGAAGCTCTCCAAGTTTCTGTAAGTGGTGTATGTGGACAACTTGGTGGCTGCCTTGGGACTTCAACAAAAACCATGAAGCTGGAGACCAGCAGCTGCCAGACCGTCCCCACAGAACATGGAGAGAGAATGTGAACACTCACAGGTGTTTCATCCCATCACCCAACCTAAAGCCTAAAAACTTCAGGTGAATAGACTGCCTGGATGTGCTCCTTGGACAGAGTACCTTTGGAGAGAGTTGATACTCTCTCTTCCCCAGCAGCGAAGAGCTTCAGAGACACTTTCAGAAGTCTGATGTGGACAGACGGCAGATTTGAGACTCAGGCGACTGGAACTGGCTTCCAGGAATTGGTGGAGCAAGGACTCATGAGTTTCTCTGCGGGTTAAATGGGCCCAGGAATAAAAGTGAAGCCTTACCCAGGCTGAAGTGAGTCCCCTTCAGGAGGTCATCGGGAGGAGTGAGGACCCACAAGTGGAAGAACCTGCATAGGAGAATTGATGCAAGCCAGTGACAGGTTAGAAAAAGCCAGAAAGAGGAGTCTCCTGCACCCAATGACATCACTGTGACATCATGAATACTGGGAATCTCTGAGAGTCAATGGAAGCGCCACACAAGAGGAAAAGGCAGAACTCAGACATCCATCATACAGATGGTTCCAATGAAAATGAGCAAATGAACCAAGGAAGACTTTGTTCTTTCCTGGGAACACTTACAACTCCGGAGGGGCTAAGAACAGAGGCCAACTGGAGGAAGAAGAGAGAAAGCCAGAAAAAGAGGAGAGAATCAGGCCATTTTCCTCTTCTCCCCTGCCTTTGCATTGAATAATGGAGTGCGGCTTTGTTCAGAGGCTGGACTCAATGAACAGTAAGAGACGATCTGGTTCAGGCTCTGCCCGACAATCACCCCTGAACCATTTGAAGGAGCCTCTATTGAGTCGAACTTCTTCCATGTACCAGCAGCATGGCAAACCCAGATAGCCAAACAAAATTAAGGTAACAGAATATAAGGCAACAGTAAGAATATCTCCTAAATAAAACAATAATAAATCACATGATAAAAGCATAGCTCCCAGTAGCAAAGTAGGATTTGTCCCTAATGATGAAAATGTTTTAATAGCAGAGATTATATATTATTTACACACACACACACACACACACACACACACACACACATACACATATATATTCTACATACATATTTTATGGTTCAGGAGTGTACAAACTTTTGGTTTCCCTGAGCCACATGGGGAAAAGAGGAATCATCTTGGGTCACAAATAAAATACACTAATAGTAATGATAACTGATGAGCTAAAAAAAAAAAAGGTCTGTGCATAATTTTTAGAAGGTTTTAAGAAAGTCTGAAAATTTGTGCTAGGCCACATTCAAAGCTGTCCTGGGCTGCAAGTGGCCATGCCCTTCAAATTGAACAAGTTTGTCACACACACACACACACATACACACAGATATACATATCCACACATATAAACACATATACACATACACATACACATACATATTCATATATACATACCAGATCTGACAATTAAGTTCATGAACTCATCCTAGAAAAAGTGCTACCTCATTGCTGAATACCACTATGGTCACCTTCAAAGTATTCCCTTTGGGAAGCTGTGCACCGAAGCTAGTACCTAATCCACCCGTCAAAGCAATTTTCTAATTCTTTTTCTGGAATGGCCATCTGAGCTGTCGTTGTATGACCCTTCGTTTCCTAAATGTCATCGAAATGTCTTTCTTTCACTATTTCTTTCAGGTAAAGAAAAAGTCATTGGGGACCAGATCACATGGGTAGGGAGGGTGTTCCAATATAGTTATTTGCGTACAGACAGGGCCATGTGAGCTGGTGCATTGTTGTGATACAAGAGCCATGAGTTGTTGGCAAAAAGTTCAGGTCATTTTTGTCTTAATTTTTTCACGCAGCCTTTTCAGCACTTCCAAATAGTAAACTTGGTTGGCTGTTTGTCCAGTTGGTACAAATTCATAATGAAAAATCCCTCTTATATCAAAAAAGTTTAGCAATATCATTTTGACTCTTGATTTGGACTGAGAGAACTTTTTTGGCTGCAGAGAATTGGCTGATTTCCATTGTGTGTTTTGCCATTTTGTTTCGGGATCGTATTGGTACACCCATGTTGCATCACCAGTGATAATGTGGACCAAAACTTTGTCTTGCTTCTCCAAAAGGTCTTGGCAAACTTTTACTTTCCTTTACTTTTGTCCATCAGTGAACTCCTTTTTATATACACCTTTCTCATGCCAAGATTTTTAGTTAAGATTTTCATAACTGTTTCTCTATTGATGTTTACTTGGTTTGTTATGCTTCTCACAGTCAACTGAGGATTTTGATGCACAGATCGATAATATTTTTTGCAATGTTTTCAACAGTTCAGCTCATTACTGGATGCCCTGACCTCTTTTTATCAGTGACACTTTCTCTCCCCTCAGAAAAATGTTTTTGCCGTTTTCTTCATGGCATTATGTCCATAAACTTGGACTAACATGTCCCTGATTTCACTTCCACTCTTGCCAAGTTTAACAAGAAATTTAACGTTTGTTTGTGGCTCTAATTCAAGCTCCGACATTCTCATAACAGCACAAAAATGCACAGCAACAATAATGAACACCACTCAGCAAGACACCACCACATGTGAACACGAACACAGCTGTGAGACACAGACACACCAAGGTTATGACACCTCACCGGGTTGTTTGTACAGTGCTGCCATCGTAAGTGCATGGTGGCAAGTTCGTGACCTTGTCAGACTTCATACACACATCCTACACATACATACAAATACATACACATATATGTGAATGTACTCTATGTTAACAAATCGAAGAGGAGAGTATGAGCCCCATGCTTGCCCAGTAAGTCATAGCTAATAGTCACGATGAAACTAAATCCAAAAACTACCTTAGAGACTATGAAATAAGAAGGGGGACATCCTTAATAAAAAAATCTCGGTCATTAATATAAATTAAAATAATTTTATTAATATCAGAATAAGACAATTGAATTTACCATTATAACTCTTCAGAATAATACTGGAGTTTCCAGTCCATTGAATCAGATAAGAAACCAATACGGTTTTAAATACCAAAAAAAAAGGACAAAACTACTTTTTATTTAAGATGACATAATTATTTACCTAAGAAATCCAAATAAATCACCAAGGAATCAGAAAGGGGGGCTAGATAAAAATTAGAACATACAACTCAATGCAGTTTATTATATGAACTTACCAATCACAATAAGCAATAGAAAAAAAAAATATCCCTTTGTCAGGTGACAAGATTGTAAAGCACCTAGGAATAAATCTAAACACAATAAAAATTTCAACTTTTTACAACTTAACTTAAGGAAATTTTAAAAATAACAGAATTAGTGAGATAAAGCTGTGGTCATACAGTGGGAGATGGGGAATAAAGGTATGAGATTGCTCTCATTAATCAAATCCTAAATATTATTCATGAAACTTCACAAAATAATCACAAAATAATGCCACTACATTATACTAGCTAGATGATTGTGAGATGATAGGAGAAACAGAGAAAAAGAGAAACAGAAGAAGAGAGATCACTGTATCACACCTCCAAATATTTGTTACATGCATTCAATCAGCATGGTATTGTACAGAAATGAACAAGGAGATTGATTGACCAGAACTCATAGTCCAGAAATAGACCTATATGTATAAGAACTTAGCTATGGGTGAAGGGCATTTCAAATTGGGAAATAATGAATTATTTAATAAATATTTCCAGGGAAGTTTGATATCCATATGAAAAAAATAAAATTATATACTTACTTCATTTACTCAAATTCCAGGTGGAATAAAATCATAAACAGCAAAAATATAAATGTATTAAAATAAAATATGTTTATGATTTTTGAAAAAAATGGCCTTTGTATGGAAAACACATAAAGCAAAAATTAGAAATTAAATGAGCATAAATTCACCATACTGAACATTTTAAACTTACATAAGACAGGAGACAATTAAAGGTAAGCAGTATCCTAGGAAAATACATTAATAATGTGAATAACTTTAAAAATTACTCTCCAGATTACAAAATGGCATCCCCCAAATCAAGAAAATACAAGAAAAGGCATAATTTCTATGAACTGGAAATTTGTAGAAAAGAATGTAAAAATGGCTGAGAAGCTAAGAAAAATACACTACTTCTAGTGGTATCTGGGTAAATGCAAATTAAAAATAACAAAATACTAAATTTCAAGTTGAAGAGTTTAGGTGGGCCAGTACTCTTAGCCCTGCCAATAGAAGCAAACATACTCTACATCTTGAGGTAGGTAGAGGAGATTTGATGGAATCTTTTAAAATAAATAATTTTAAAAATATTTATGGCCTACAAGTCTCAATTTTTGCATAGCTACTTTCCCACGTGCATAGGAGACACAAAACATCCCAAAGAACCTAAATTGCATCATAGTTTGTAATAGTGAAGGTTATTTTTTTCGAAGTCTAAATACTTATGACTGTGAAAGTGTATTTAACTGTAACATTCATACAATGATATTCTGCATGGCAGTTTTAAGA
Organism: Lyroderma lyra; assembly: GCA_004026885.1. NCBI lineage: Eukaryota > Metazoa > Chordata > Mammalia > Chiroptera > Megadermatidae > Lyroderma > Lyroderma lyra. Next base: position 107,144 of record PVJL010005466.1, read on the forward strand.
GGAAGATTTCATGCGTATACTGAAAAACTGTTAAATAAAAATTACACAATTATATTATTCTATGACAGTACACACATCCATAGGAGAATGCATAGAAAAATGTCTGAAGGGGGATACCCCAAACTGATGACAGGTGTTCCCTTTAGCTGGGGCCTAGGACTTGGGTCGTGTGAAGGTGGTAGTCACAGGGATGTTCAGCCTGTCTGTTATGATTTTGTTGTATAGAATAGTTCATCTGTCACGTGCAAGCCATGGTAGGTCAAAGGAGAAAGACTGTGTGATCATCCTGAGAAATCCACATGGTATTTTTCTTATCCCACCGTCATACCCTGTACGTACAACTTCTACCAAATGAGCACTGCACTTACAGATCAACTGATACCCCTTGCAGGAGAAGAAAAACACTCAGGCTTTCCAATTCTTTTTCTTTTTTTTTTTTGGTGGTAGGGTGGGGTAGCTCCCTGACTGGGAATTGAACCCAGGCCGCAGTGTTGAGAGCGCCGAAGCCTTCGCCACTACACCACCAGGGAGCCCGCTCTAATTCTTATTAATGTGCACATGCAAGGAAATTTTTGCATTTTCCAGGGAAATGGTCATGTGTGCAAGTTTTGTGGTACTTGGTCACACTTGTTTGTGAACGGGTCAGCTAACACCTGTACACCTTTTCCCCTTCAATGATACCAGCATCATAGATGGATATGTATGTAGATAAATATCTTTCCCCATCTGTGAGGGCTGTCCAGAAAAACATCCACCCACAAAGGCCTCTATTTTTCATACTACGGGGCTGAATGTTTCCAGACAGCCCTTGCATGCCTATATCTATATCCATATGTATATCTGCATCAATATCTGCATCCATCTATATCTGCATCGATATCTATATCTGCATCGATATCTGCATCCATCTATATCTGCATCGATATCTATATCTGCATCGATATCTGCATCCATCTATATCTGCATCGATATCTATATCTGCATCGATATCTGCATCCATCTATATCTGCATCGATATCTATATCTGCATCGATATCTGCATCCATC